>CAIGRK010234677.1:1027-15087 GCA_903798315.1 Fraxinus greggii | reverse complement strand
ACATATTTAACAAATTTATTTGTACTTTTGAAGAGTTATGGACTTCATTTGCAAATTCTTCTTATTTTTTGGATATTTTATTGAGTTCTTTTATTTTTGCTTATATAAAGAGAAGGCCAACTCTTTCATTTATCAAAATGAAGGAAATGATGAATTTTACAATATAATTATTGTGAATAAATTATGCTAAAAAAGATTGAAAATATACTTGTTACATAATCCAACCAAATAGGAATAAAAGTTGTGAATAAAATATGCTGAAATATATCTTGGAATAATAAAATTTTAAGAAATGTATGGTTAAAAAATGAGAAAAAGTTTTAAAATTATGTGTAATATTATTTAATTGAAAAATATATAATTAAAAAATATAATAGAAAAATATAATAAAAATTTAATGGAGTCCAAACAAGGGATGACATTTTGTTTGACGATGAAAACGAGACAAATTAACAAAATGGCCGTCCGCTTTCCTGTCCCGTTCGAATATGCTAAAGACGTCATCGTTTTACTTTTAAACTAAAGAATTGGCAGCTGCACTATGCAATCCAGTAATTATCAGGTGCCACTACCCTCCCATATATTTGCTCCAATCGCCCCCATCAAACCGTTAACATCTATTGGGTAAAAGCAGGTGACGAGTAAAGAATTCTTAGCAGAAATAATAAGGATTTACCACCCAAATGTAAAGAAGAAAACATAATCTTTTTATTTAGCAGAAATTGATGTTTTTAAATCGAGAGCTGCTTGGCGTACAGAAAAATGACAGTTTCACCAAAGATGGTCGCATAGTACCCAACGATTGCCGCTTGGAGATTCTTACGTCTCGGTGTCACCAACTAACGCCATCACTCCCCAACCCCACCATCCCGCCTCTGCCTCTTATTATGCTCCAAAAACCTGTAAACTCCAAACCCTTTTTCTCCCATTTTTCAGGCAAAGAAAATGCAACAAAAATCCCCGTCGCAGCCGGCGGTAAACCCGTCCTACCTGCCGCAATTACTTGAATTTCCGTCGACCGACGCCGGTAATGTCACCGGTGATCCCAGCTCTTCCTCCCTCTTTGACTGGTTCGATTTTCTTGATTTCGACCTGGATGATAACATAAACATTGCGTTTGACACACATGCCGTCCATGGACCCGAATCAGAATCCGGACCCAGTATTGACCCGTTTCAACCCCCAAGTCAACAGTCCAACAATTCAACCAGGGTGAGGAAGAGGGACCCGAGATTGGTCTGCTCGAATTTTTTGGCGGGGCGGGTCCCGTGTGCTTGCCCGGAGTTGGATCAGAAGCTGGAGGAGGAGGCGAGTAGGAATCTTCCGGGTAAGAAGCGGGTTCGGACTGCTAGGATTTCGGATGGGTCTACGGCCCGGTGTCAGGTGCCGGAGTGCGAGGCCGATATTAGCGAGCTCAAACGGTACCATAGAAGCCACCGGATCTGCTTGCGGTGTGCAAATGCGAGTGCAGTGGTTCTTGATGGCGAGAGAAAGAGATATTGCCAAAAATGTGGAAAGTGAGCTCATTTTTAATTGTTTAGTTACTTTACATACGCTTTTTGATATGGTTTTTATGTTTGATTTGCTTTTTTCAAGTCGTTGAAGACTATGGTGGGGAAAAAAAAACGTTTCCCTTTTCTATTAGGTTGCCTGCTTTATACTATCTCAAAAAGAATCAACAGAAAAAGAAAGAGTTACAAAGGGATAGAATTCTTGAAACAAATCATAGGAGACCAGAGAAGAAACATAAGTCATGGTTTATAATTAATATGCAAGGAAGTAAAAGATTAAATACAGCCACAGGTGATTAAAGATATGATTTTTAGGTTTGATAAGTTTTAGTTTGTCATTATGTTGTCTTTGTGTCTATATACGGCGACTTGCTTTGATGCACGCACATTTAAGAAGTTCATGTAGAGACAAATGAAAGATGTGATTTTATGAATTGAATTACGAATTTGATAGGCTCATATTCAATTAACTATTTTCGTGTTTGTTTCTGTAAAATTAATGCGGAAATGTTTCTAGCAGTTTACTTCTTGCCTTTTGCCCTAAAGGGAAGGTGATTCAAAACGGAAATACATTCACAAATTACTATAAATGTTCTGCATGTAACTATGATTGTGGGGAAATTATTTACACGTACTTGATGTTTGCATATTTTTTTCGTCTGAGTTGCATTGCGGTTTTATGATGTTGATGATCATGAATCACTAGTAATAAGGATTGTAAAGCAAATAGGTTCTTGACTAAGAATCTCGTTGAGAATGATTTGGTATAAATGCCTAGGTTGATAGCTATTAATACATGTACATGGTGCATAATTTATTTACCAATGGAAAAATTCTATAGAAGTTAAACTGAGCATGCTGGTTGCAGTTTCATGGTATGCAGGTGAATCCAAATTTTGCAAAGAATCTTGTGCACACATAATTGTGGAAGTTGCTAATTTAGTTATTTGGTTTAAACCATGCTCAGACATAGTATTTAAGCAACTTATCACGGTTTTCAAATTTTGACTGAATGATTGGTCTCACTTACATTGAATGGAAAGAAACTTTGTTGATAAAAGATTCACAAAGCTTTGAGATTTGGTCTGACAGATTCACTGAATAATTGGGAAAAGAGCTTAGACACTGAAGTCACATTGAAATAAAATTTGTGGCAGGATAAGCATTAATAGTAAATCTTGAAACAATTTATGCACTTAGGTTTTATTCCCCATATTTTTCGTGGTGGAGTATTTGGTCAATCCATACCTGAAGCTATCTGCCTCCATGTAAGAATCTTTATTCCAGTAAATGATGAAATCACAGTGGGAATAAGTTGGGGAACCTTTGTCTGTTTCTTTCACTCCTCGAAATATTATCACCAGTTTATTGATGAACCGTGATAGCTTCGATTTTCTTTCGATTGTTTAGCTGTTGAAACTCAAAAAATATGAATGGGCAATTAAAGTGACTTTTTCTTTAACCTCCTTGCTGCTGCTCCATCATTTTGTGGAAAGGTAAGTTAAGTTTGGTTATTATATTTGTTCGCTAATTCTTGAATTAAGTTTAAAATTATACATTGTCTAGCTACAGAGTTTCAGTTTCTAATCTTCAGCATAAATACTTTGCCGGACTATATAGAAACAGTTAGATGTGCATGCTATTTAAGTCTTCCAGTTATTTACAATGGAACTGCGAAAAAGATGAACATGCCCATTATAGGATTAATTGGTACTTGATTTTCATTTATAACTGCTCACACTAATTTTTGTACTCTGGCAGGTTTCACATTTTGTCAGATTTCGATGAGGATAAACGTAGTTGTAGGAGAAAATTAGAACACCACAATAAGATACGTCGAAGGCCTAATGATTCTAAGGGAAGCATTGAGAAGGAATCTCAGCAGGTCGTTTTAGTTGATGATGTCTACTGCGATGATGATACTGGAAAAGTTATGAACTTTTTCTCACCATGATGATTATGTTAACTGTTGAAAAGTTTCTGTCTGTCCTTCAACTTCCCTATATGTCTGTAGGAGTGGATGATCTTGTAAATGTTTGGCACTAAGTATACCTCTTGCCGGCTATGATCTCCATTTGTTATCTCCATTCATGTGTGCATTTGACGATGCTGAAATTTTATTTGCACTATTTTGCATTGTTGAAGTTGTTGAATTCTGGATGCCACAGATAGCATATTATTGAGCAGTCAGATCGTGGAACCGGAAATTTTGTTGGATTCAGGACATGTATCGACAATAAACTCAGGTCAGAGTGACAGTTTTGTGTCATTTGCTGCTTCTGGTGAAATTCATGTTGATTGGGAGAAAGAGAATCCCAAACACAAATATTCCCCATCCTGTGAGAACAAGATCCCTTTCTCCACTGTGGTAGGTCCTATGCTCCTGTGTGTAAAATATTACTGTTGTACTGTCAAGGCTTATTAAATTCAGCTTTTGTATATTTTAGTGCCCTGCTGGCCGGATCTCATTCAAGCTCTATGATTGGAATCCTGCAGACTTTCCTCGACGACTTCGGCATCAAGTATTCTAAAGATTAATATTACGGCTTAGTATAAAAGGGAGAGGTTAAATATTATTTGTATCAAAGATGTGATAGATTTTTTTAACATGCTTATCGATACTTGTGCAGATATTTGAATGGTTGGCCCACATGCCTGTTGAACTAGAGGGGTATGTCCGCCCAGGTTGTACAATTTTGACAGCTTTTTTAGCAATGCCCAAATTAATGTGGTTCAAGGTAATTTGAATTTATTGTTTGCCATTCGTCTATTGGACTTAAGTTAAACAATAATGTTGAAAATTTATTCATTTTTACTAAACCTTGTGCTTTTGATTCATAAAAAATACTCCAGAACTAAATTAATTCCACTTTGAATGTTCTAGTATTCAGTTGCTATTATCGTATATTAGATAAGTGGTAAATAAAGCTTGCTTCCCCAAACCAAAAAAAGACAAAGCTAATTTCTGCCCATTTTTTGCAATCTGATAACACCAGTCGCCCGTCTTGTCAGTAAGGGTAGTTAAGTTTTTCACTTGAAGTTGCAGCCACATAGTTCCTACATTGAATGAAAGTCGTTAGCGACTTCACTAACATGAAGGGCACGTTTGGCATACTGAAGTTCCACATTCCATTGATGTAATGTAACATCTAAATGGATACTTTTATATCTTTTCATGAGCACCAATTAGAGTGATAGATAAAACTGGAATTTTATTCTATTCATCAAAATAGTGATGGCCTATTTTTATGTTCTGTTTTATATGCAATTATCTTATTTATGGATGGCCTTACAAGTTTTGGCAAAAATTTGAGACAAATTATTAATATCATTGTGTTGAGCAGGTATTGGAGGAGCCAGCCAAATGTATACAAGAACTTCTTGCCTCTCCTGGAAACATGCTGTCTGGAAGAATGCATGTTTATCTGGATAACAAGATATTTCTTGTTATTAAAGGTTTGATTGGCTTCTCAAATTTTAATTTCTTTTATTGTCAATTGCATTTTTCTATGTTCGAGGTGTTTTAATTATTAAAATTTTATGGATGTTATTAAGAATGTTGTCTAGTTGTACATGTTATTTGTTTTATTACTACGCATTCACAACCTACCGGTTTTGGGTGGTTGATCCATTTCTTATGGTTCTTATAACCTATTTCTTTCTTCTCATTCTTGTTACAAACTTATCTTAGATTGTTGACTTTATATGTTGATGAGCATGACAATAGCAGAATGTTTGCGGTCTAGAATTTCTTGTAGATTTCTTTCTTCATTCACTATTGCTCCCTTAGTGCCTTGCTCCACAAATATTGATGACATCCTTTTTTTGAACATCTATCATGGACATTTGAAAAAGTATTCAGTAGGAAATTGAACAAGGAAAGAAATAGGAAATGCAGAAGTTTCTGTGATTTCGAAGATATATTGCAAGTTTGGCAAACATACTTTTTATCCACAAATTTTGTATGACCCACAACTTACTACCCACGTATTCTATAGGACCTACAACTCATAAGCACTTCAAAGCTTTGCCAAACATGCATAATAATTTTGGCATATTTTGGTGCATGTCCCAGGGGATACAAAATTAAGTGATCATGATGACCTTTGATTACTGTCACTCGTTACTAACACCATGTTTGATACTTTGTGGAAACAGATGATTGTGTAGAGGAAGTCAAGGTAAAGGAACGAGCTCCAAAGCTTCATTCCGTTTATCCAACATGCTTTGAAGCTGGGAAGCCTATGGAGTTTGTTGCTTGTGGAACCAATCTACTTCAACCACAATTTCGGTATGATGGAGATGCCTTTACAATTTGGAGAGATATTTCTAAAATTTCATTTTGCTATTTTTAAGTACATATTTTCTTTGTGCTCAATCTTTGAAAAAATCGACACTTTCGATTGTTCTCCCTATGATTCCATTTTCATAGAATCAAGTTTAAGTAACTTTTCTTTCTAGATTGTCTGAAATACTTTTTATGTTCGTGGCAGGTTTCTCGTGTCATTCGGGGGACGATATCTGGTATATAATATTTGTGTTTCGTCTGTGGGCTGTGTGAAAGAAGGGGACATATACAGTGCTGACCTCCAGTTACTGAAGATATTTATCCCTCCAACTGACCACTATCTTTTTGGCCCTGCATTTATAGAGGTGAATCTGAAAGAGAGCGTCTCTTTTACCTTTCTCTATCTTACATTGTCAATTGGTATTGACTTTGGCATTCTATAAAAAGTCTTCAAGCTATATGTAGTATTAGGTTTACCTGTTTTCTATTTGTGTCATGATTGTGTCAAGGAACCTTAACAGTTACAACATTAATAAAACAGCCTTGGACCCAATAAATTTGGTGTAGGAAGGTACATGAATCCCTTCTCGCCACAGATTTGTTTCATTGCAGATGTGCATTTGAACTTGTGTCCATAATACATCACATTTCATTCAATTTATTTTAAACCCTGTTGAATCTGTGATTTAAGAAATCATGCATCAAATTCAAGCAGCTAAACAAAATGCTTTTCCTAATGATTGCATTCTTTTGTTAATTAGGTCGCGGTTTCAATGTTTTGTAGGTTGAGAATCAGTCTGGTTTATCGAATTTCATTCCTATTCTTATTGGGAACAAGGAAGTTTGTGAAGAAATGGGGGTGTTGCAACAAAAGTTTAATGCATCTCACAGCTCTGAAGAACAACAATTACCTTGCCCGAGGCCTGTACGTGAAATTTTGGCCTCAAGACAAGATGAGTTCTCGGGGTTTCTTTTGGAAGTAGCATGGTCACTCAAGAAACCCATATCAGAGCAACAGCTGACGTCTACTCAAATACAAAGATTCAACTACTTGCTGGATTTTCTGATAGAATCGGAATCTACCATTATTTTGTATGGAGTATTGGATTGCATGAAATCTGCTATGGACAATAATTTGGTAGTTGGTATTTCTGATGCTGATATGAAGTTATTTCGTGGAAATATTAATAATGCAACAAATTTACTTCAGCGGAAACAAGAGGAAAGAGAATATTCAGTAATGCATGTGTCGGATGGAAAATTTTCCAGTCAAAGCTCCCTGTTTGATAGTCGATCTTCCATTCCAGCTACTAATCAGGTGAGAACATCATGTGTTCGTTTGCTGTAATCTACCTATTGTAGTTTTACTTAGTAACAGAAGGAACATCAATAAGAAGTTAATAAAGAAACATTTTATGTTAATAAATGGGAAGGTGATTTGGACATTTTGCAGGGTCCCGAAAGGACAAAGAATGAGTTGCAGCTGAGAGTGGTCTTACATTCTTTAGACGAAAGTGAAACCGGTCCTCTTTTGAATGGAGAGGTGCTCATGGGTGTAAACCTTAAGAAAATGCTGGGAAAGTCTTGCAGTCTCTTATTTACAAGGACGGTTTTGACCTCTCGTCCACTTGTCTTTGCAACTGCTGCTTTTGGTGTTTGTTTTGGAATATGTGCAGTCGTTCTCCACCCTCAGAAGGTAAGTGAGATTGCTACAACTATTCACAGGTGTCTGTTTGATAACTCTTCAGTGCGTGTCTAGTATGCAGTGGCTGACCAAACTGGACAGTGTAATGAACAAGAATTTAGTTTCTTTTTCATCCTTAAGATTTTTCCTTACTGTACAAACTACCTTACCAAACAAGTAACACGTTCAGCCATTTTTGGTGAACTCGTTCGTGTTTGAGCTGAAAGTCACGGGGAATACATATAATCCCGGGTTTATGACATGAAATACTATCGGTCTCGGAATAACCTTGTACAACTTCGTTGTGAAGATAATGTAACGGTTAATGGCACACTAAATTGTACTAGAGAATTAGATTTGTGTTCATAAAATAGCAATGCTAATAGCTTTCTGAGAAAGTTTGTAATCCTTTTGTTAGCAATTGGTCGTTATAACGGTTAATGGCACACTAAATTGTACTAGAGAATTAGATTTGTGTTCATAAGATAGCAATGCTAATAGTTTTCTGAGAAAGTTTGTAATCCTTTTGTTAGCAATTGGTGGTTATATTTAGTGATCTATCATAAACAAAATGAAATGTTACTCCTTTTGGCGACATTTGGTGCACCTTTTAGGTTGTAAGTATAATATTATAATAGATAATCTTTCAACTCGTTTTCTTATGACAATAGTGAAATCTGAATTTTTGGATTTTTCGAACAAAACAACAATCCAAAGTTTGAGTTCTGATTAGGGATGACAAAAAAATCAGTTCAACCCGAAATCTGTGGGGCCCCGCCCCGAATAGGGCGATGATTACTCGCCTAATCGGGTAAAAGGGATGATGGTTATTTCCCCGAAGCGGGTACGACAATCATACTCCTCGCCCCACTATCCGTTCCAGTTAAAGTTAATTTTAAGTTTTCTAATTTTTATTAAACAAAAATATTAGATTTTTTTTTTAAAAAAAAAAAGAGAACATAAGTTATTTTTAACAAATTAGTAAAAAAGTAATAATATTTACTAAGTAAAGACATAATAAAAAATAAAAGTAAATAATAAAAAGAAAAAATAAATGGGGCGATAAATGAGACAGTAGACATATCCCGTCCAACTTTAAACAAATTGGGAGATGGGGCAAAGTAATAAAAATATCCCATGGGATGGAGGTAGGAATGGCTAACCCGTCCCTTATCCACCCCGTTGTCATCCCTAGTTCTGATTAGACGTATAACTCCAAGTTACCAAAGAATTAGTCTCTATATTTTTTGTTCCAAGACCAATAGTTCTAGCGGTCGACTCTACAGATGGCATTATTGTGGATTACGGTTGATATTTTTTAATTTTTTATTTGAAAGAAAGTCATTTGCACTTTGTCGTATAACGTAATGAGGAGGTTAGATGTTGGTAGACTATCAAAAACATGAAAGCTAAGATAAAAAGGAATAAACTCGCTACACGGTTTGTAATTGAGATGCCAAAAAATATTGAAAGATGGTGTTACTTTTCTTAAAAGCTTAGAAAAGATGAAACTGTATCATATTTAATCAAAACTCTGTATTTTAACCTTAGCCACAAAAATTTAACATTCTGTGTTACTTGAAATTAAAATTAACATTTCACAAAGGTATGATATCACCTTTTTTTTTTTACCCAATATTTGTCACAAAAATGTTACTTTTCATTAAAACCAATGTTTTTCACAATTTGTGTTAGTTCATGTGATTGGTGGAAGCCATGACGTCAGCATGGATGTTAGATAACAGGGTTTATCTACTCTGCAAGGGGGTAGCCGGCCCTCCGACACTGCCATGGGCCCTGGCAGTATAGCTTGGTTCTAGATAACAAAAATGGCGTGGTTAGACTTTAGTTGGTTTTGGTTTGTGGAGGCTTTTGGCATGTAGAGATGCATCGACGATAGTGGTCCATACTGTTGTGGGTGTCAACAATGGTGGTGAATTGGTGATTTTTGTGTTGATGGTAGCTAGTGGTGTTTGAATCAAATGAGTAAATTTTAAATATATTAACTTAATATTAATAGAATGAAAAAAAAAAAATTTCTTTTAATGAATTTTAATCAATCTTAAGTAAAAAAAATGTTTAAATTGTAAAATGTAGTATTTTTTAATTTTGCGGAAGAAAACTATTTGTTTAGGATTTCGGGATGCGTGATGGTTCTAATCGCAAGATGTAAAAACACAGTAGTTGTTTTTATTCGTCCCAAACATAATTTACTACAAATAGAAATAGAAATCAAATTAACACATGCACATGAACCACATAAAACATTAAAAGTACAATATTTTTCAATAGAGCAAAGTATTTTGAAACTCTCTAAATCTTTTAATTTTGGAGGTAGTTGTTGAGCAGTGCAATGTTGCACTCATGCCATTGTCTCATATACTTTGAGTTTTCATTTCTTGGACAACATCTCCTTGTAGAATTAGATATAACTTGAAATAGGTGATATAGTATCAACGAATGAGATTTTGATATGCAACTTCTTAAAGACCTCCAAAATTTGCAAACTGCTTGTCGAGCTTGTGCTTTTAGGACCTTTGAGGAAGGAACCGAAGACATATAATCTTTAACTGGGCTGGTGCCTTTTTTTCAAACAACCGTGTGCTATCCTTATGTTCAACTTTCTTATCATGTTCAGATTGTTCTACATCTTCTTCTTTGTCCATCACAACCAATATTCAGCTCATGGATTTTTGACATTTGTAAACCGCTTCTAGTAGTTATGTCTTGCACCTTTTCTTCTTCTGAGTATTTAAGAAGCCTCTGAGGTAACAAAATTAGAAGTACATATGATTTAAATGGGACGTGTACCTAAGTCTGTGGATTGTAGAAAGTATTGTCCTCAATAATGTTAACGTCGTGCACCTAATCCCATATATTGGTCTCAGTATTACTACGCGAGATACTGTCTTTCTAACTATTAAGTCTTCTATTTCTTGATTCAGACTTGCTGGTTCTGATAATTTATTTCCAACATGGTGAAGCACTTTATTTAGCTTACGCATGTACTGCTGAATCGTTTTCCCAAACATAGTCTTCTGTCATGATAGGTTGTTGAAATTACCACTATTTTGATTGTCTGGTCATCTAAAATTTGGTTGCTGCTTTCATTCTCAATTGTATGTTTGCGAGTATGGCTTATACTGCTGGCATTGATCATTCTGTACAAAAGTTAATGTTCAGTTTCCAATTATATGTAATCCTTAGTATAATGATTAAGCCAACTCTTTTCACAAACTGGACTCATTTGACCCCATTCCCACACTGTACATGAGCTTTCACAAAGAGTTCTATTTGATTTGTTAGTGCCATAATGTGTGCATTCGTGATATATGAATGATCGAATTCATGTATTTCTGGAACTCTTTTCTGGCCTACATAGTCCTGACGAGAACATTGAGCGCGTCTTCACAATCAATTCAGAAAAGTTTAATAGCTTCATGCACTGATTTAGCCTCGATGGACTTATTTGCTGAGGAGTCCACCTGAGATTTGTAAAGTTTGAAAAGTCCAGTATATAAGTGATGCTCATGTTCACACTTGCTTATTCCATAATTTGGATACTTTTTGAGTAGTCCGTAAAATTGACACATGCCTCTTGATAGTTTTCTCTATCACCTTATTGCAAAGTAAATATTTTCAGCTTCATTTTAGTCGTCAAATCATCACAGATGGCAGCACTGTCACGTGACTCAAAATCGTACTTCAACCTCTGAACGACGTGTAGAGAGCGAAACATGATGATTGGTATTACCATCCGATAAACTGCTTGATATTAGATGACATCAATAATTATCTACGATAACCAATAATGTGTAGACTACTCAATAGGCACTCTACGTAAAGCACCCATGCTAGACCGTCTACCATTATGAGGCCATCGACCACTATGAGGTCGTCTACGTTCATACTATACCGTCTAACATTATGAGGCGATTGATCACTACGAGGCTCTTTACATTCTACCAAGCCTTCTACCATCATGAGGCCCTTTACGTTCTTACTAGGCCGTCTACCATTATGAGGCCGTCAACATTATGACATCCTCTACATTCATACTAGGCCGTCGACCACTATGAGGCCCTCTACGTTCATACTAGGTCATCTATCATTATGAGGTCCTATACCACTATGAGACCAACACAATGCTTAACCATAAAAACAGCCATGAGTTGGATGGGAATTGGTCAACGGTGATCATGGATACAACCAACCGCTGGGTAGGTAGAGATCCTCCACTCAGAACGTGGAGGTAGTGAGAGGTGCTACGTAGGACATGTGACTCAATAATCATCGAGCAATTACATGGTTTTAGACATTTATAAATACTCCTAAGGCGAGACAGGTATGAGTCTTGAAATTTTGGCTATTTGAATTCGTATTCTATTTTTTCTTCCTACGTTCCTAAATCACATACTAATTCTCACGCCGGACGTACAATGGAGGATACAGCCTCAACCTTATTTTGTAGGCGACATTCGTTCATCGGAGTAGCAGAATCATATTGTGCCAAAGGTTTATTTCATAACTATTTCACCGCTAATTGATCGAATCGTCTGTTGATTGGGGTGTCATTTTTTTCATTATTAGGTTGAAACATCTCCATCGACCGTGCTGCTCACGATTTGGCCTATTTTTCAAATCGATTGAAATTGTACGATGGTGACAATTAGGGGTTTCAATATTAGTATTTTTGCAGCTTTGTACATATTGAATACTCATTGATCGGGATATATGATAATGAAAATATGAAGAAAAGATTTTGAAGAAACGAGGTTTATATAGATTCTAACTACGAAAGTTTTAAAATAATTGTGAAAATCAGAATTAANTCTCCATCGACCGTGCTGCTCACGATTTGGCCTATTTTTCAAATCGATTGAAATTGTACGATGGTGACAATTAGGGGTTTCAATATTAGTATTTTTGCAGCTTTGTACATATTGAATACTCATTGATCGGGATATATGATAATGAAAATATGAAGAAAAGATTTTGAAGAAACGAGGTTTATATAGATTCTAACTACGAAAGTTTTAAAATAATTGTGAAAATCAGAATTAAAATATCCTCTTCAATTAGAAGATTTGGATGACATCCAGAATGAACGTAATCGAAATCAAGATGATTATTTGATCTTAGGTTTCGGAGTCGTGAGTGATTTGATATAGGGAGCAATTTGTGCATGATTGACGATTGAAACATGCTACATGTAAGTTAACTTTTACTTTAAGTTTGACATCATTTGACAGACATCATCATAATCATTGATTTTTATGATATCCTTTCATATCATTGTACAAATTTTGACATATAAGGAAAATGTCATCTTCAATGTTAACAAAAGTATACATAACATTTATTTTTGACATGTTGATTGACATCTCACGTCATGTAAACAATTTGGATATTAATTTAAATAAGTGTTATACAAATAAATGACTAGATTACCTAGCACATCATGCGATGTCAACCAAAATATCAACACGCTTGTAAGTGTAGCAAAATTGGCAAATTTAATGGGATTGAGTAATGCTATTTATTATCATGATGATGACTATTGGTATTATGACAATCAATTATCCCTTACATTTCTCTCTCTTCTCCTCATCTCTCACAAAAATTGAACTGTCAAATCCATTATTCCACATAGACGCTACATCACCCATGTTATATCATTATAATGATAAATAACATTATTCTAAATTTGATTGATAATTGAGAGAACCGTTAGATAACTAAATATGAGTTTTAAGGAGTTAGGTTACGTTTTGAATTTTATATGTACTTTAATATTACACTATCCATGGAAATAAAAAAGCAATCATGCTATATGTACATTATTTCCTATATCATTTATTACATTGCGTCACGTGATAACAAACTATTGGACAACTTAAACCTTAGTTTGGCTCTCATTAAATTATAATTCATTTCTCACTCTCTTCTTAATTCTTATCAATCATACATCCTCCAATAAAATAATATTGTATGTACATTCAAAAGCTTTTACTTCCTTTTTAACCATACATTTTTTTTTTAAAAGATTACTAGTCATCTCATTATAAAATAGGATAATGGGGGCAAAACGGGCGCAAAATTTTTGATAATTTTTCCACTCAATCAACACTTGTCAACACACAATGTCAACAATTATGTAAAGAAATAGTGTACATGTGACATTTTCATGTGGTGTAATTTTTTAAAATTAATTTCAGTGTAATTTCCTCTAACCTTTATATTCGAAGCCCAAATCCAAACCAAACCTTATAATCCAATTCCAATCAAGGGCCACATTTCCTTGGACATTCATCCTCCCACCCAAAACCTACATATAAATAACCCCAAATACTCCTCACTTTCCCAGAACCCCAAAACCTAGTTATTATGCCCTATTTTGAGCCCACTTCTCCTTTTTCTTTTTCTACTCATTTTTCTACAGTAATCATTTTCAACCACACATTCTCCAAATAAATAATATAACACACAAATCTAAAATTTTTCATCACTTTTTTATCACACATTCTTCCATCAATCACTATTTAAAAACAACTTCTCCAATAAAAATAGGGGCCAA
>CAIGRK010234545.1:0-23173 GCA_903798315.1 Fraxinus greggii | reverse complement strand
CTTCGTCTTCCGTTCTGCGTCAGTAAACCACAACATGGTGAATGCTTGTATGATAAGAATGCTTGTTTTCTGTGTGGTAAGCAAAGACATATCGCTAAGGACTACCCACATTTACTTAGAATTAGGATGATAATAATGACCAGAACAAAAAAGGGAAAAGTACAAGTCTTTTCATTGACTCAGAAGGATTCAGATGAGAATTCAAATGTAATAGTAGGTATTTTACTGAAATTTGATACACCTGCTTATGTATTGTTTGATTCGGGAGCTAATAGTTCTTTTGTAAAATATCTTTCATTGTTAAATCTAGTATTACTTGTAACAAGTAAGATAGTACACTAGAAATTAGCATACCCCAGGAGAACATTGAATACAAATCGGTTAGCAAGATCAGTGAACCTTGAAATTGAGGGAAAACATTAGAAGTTAATTTGTATCTGATAGAGATGAAAGATTTTAATGTGATATTGGACATGGATTGGTTGTGTTGTAATTATGCAATCATCCGTTGTAGAGAAAGGAAAGTGTCTTTTCAAAAATCAGGAGAATAAAAGTTTTTTTTTTTTGCCCCTGGAGTAAAGACCAAACCCATCTCCAACCGGTATCGGCCTTGCAAGCCATGAAAATTTTGAGAAAAGAAGCATATCAATTCTAGTGGATGTAACAGAGGTAGAAGAATATTGTGGATATAACAGTGGTAGAAGAATATATAGATGTATTTTCAGAAGATGTACCTAGTACTCCACTAGATAGATAAGTAGAATTCATAATAGATCTGGTTCCTGTGCAGCACCAGTATCCAAAGTTCCATATAGAATGGCTCTAAAAGGAACGTCAAGAGTTTGAAAATTCAGTTACAAGAATTATTGGACATTGGGTTTATTCGACTAAGTGTATCTCCACAGGGCGCGCCACTGTTGTTCATAAAGAAGAAAGGTGAAGGTATGAAGATGTGAATCGACTATCGAGAACTGAACCATATGACCATAAAGAATAGATATCCTCTCCCAATAATTGAGGATATGTTTGATTAATTAAAAGATGCTAAGTTATTTTCCAAGATCGACTTATGATCTGGATATCGTCAATTGAATATCAAGATAAGAAATATGCCTAAGACAGTTTTTTGAACTCATTATGTAGAAATATTGTGTAAGGAAAAATTATACACCAAATTTGAATAGTGTGAATTTTGACTTGAGGGAGTTCGATTCCTCGATCATGTAGTTACTACCCAAGTAATTGAAATATATCCAATAAAAGTGGAAATGGTAACTAATTGGAATGCAATAAGCAATGCTCGTGAAGTTCAAAGTTTACTTGGATTGGCCGAATACTATCGAAGGTTTATCGAATGATTTTCTAAGAAAGTTTCAATGGACAAATAAGTGTGAACAAAGTTTTCAGGAGCTAAAGTAAAGATTGATTATAGCACCAATGTTAACCATACCTGAGGTTTCAAAAGGGTTTGTTATATATAGTTATATATCCAAACAAGGTCTAGGATATGTATTGCTGAAGCAAAGAAAAGTGATTGCCTATGCATCAAGGCAGTTGAGGTGACATGAGCAGAATTACCCAATGTATGATCTGGAACTTGCGACGGTAGTTCATGCATTAAAGCTATGGCGACATTACTTACATGGAGGGGAGTGCAACATTTACACGGATCATAGAAGTCTCAAAAGTTTCTTCACGCGGAAGGAGTTGAATAAGAGACAAAGACGATATCGGGAGCTAGTAAAGGATTATAATTACACTATTCATTATCATCCAGATAAGGCTAATATTGTTGCTGATGCTCTAAGTAGAAATTTTATGGGACAGTTAGCATCATTTCCTACTATTTAGATGGAGTCGATCAAATACTCAAAAAATTTGCGAATAGAAGTGATTACCACACCTGAGCAAGTCATCGCTCATTTAGCAACTTTGGTTGTTCGACCTACTTTTAGAGTTCGACCTACTTTTAGAGTTCGGATCATAGAAGCATAAGGTGGAAGATTTTTTGTATGATACTAGGTAGGATATAAGACGTTTATTACATGTTCTCCCTCCCTTTATGGTGGTACAGATATGGGCTATACCTTTATGTTCAGACTTCTCGAATCGCATTGTTTGACGGGATACATCGAATGGTAGTGGATGCCAGTATCAGGATTCGTATCGATTACTATAGAGCTCCATTTTGTCAGCTACTATCTCACTCTTCTACAGGAGACTATGACAAGACCTCATTCCAGTAGATGTGGTCATTTAGAGGAGGATTGGATGCCAGTTGGCCTCTCGTTACCAGTGTTGTTCTGAGACTGAGACTCTTAGTCACATCTTCACTAACAGTAACATCTCCGATGAGGTATGGCAGCATGTTTGGGATATTTTTCAGATACCAATGAGTTCAGGAGAGGGAGTCAAATGAAGGTTCCAGAGATGGCGGTATTTTGGACAGTATGTTCATTGTGGACACATTCGTACTATTATTTATCTACCGATATTTTGGTTTCTTTGGATCGAGAGGAATGATGCGAAGAATAGGGGGATCATCATGGTGGCCGACGTATCATTTGTAGAATTTATCGTATGATCTATTTACTTCATATGCCAAGACTGGTTTGAACTGTGCATTGATGAGGGGATTTGACATTTGCACTCATTTTTGGTATTTCTTTGGACCCCTCTTCTTCATCTTATCATATTAGTCAAGTCTCCTTTTTTTTTTTTTTAATTCACGTTCATTTATTTTCATAAAGACAGATCTATTGAACTTTTCAACTTAAGACACTCCTCAAACAACTGGTCATAAGCTTCAGGAATATCCATATCATTCTCAGGTCCTTCATCAAAAAGTGATTGACTCATCTAAACAAAACTGATTCACGGATTGATATCAATTGAAATAACGAATATTATAATATAGTCGAATTGAACAACGTTTAGACGCAACTACACCTAGAGGTGTGTAATGTAAAATTTAACCAATAAAAAGCAACAATTCACTTATTTATTATTTCTAGATGATTAAATTAATCATTAAACTTTAAGCGTCAATTTTGCAATACAGATCAAACGCATAAAAGTAAAGAATGCCAAATTTGATAACGAAGGAATAGCCCTTTGAAAAACTCTTCACATGGATCAAAAACCTCTGGACAAACCTCTCCAAAATGATTAACTAGATAAGGATTTCTTCGATTGTGCAACCTACACTTTTCAAAACTCAGAACTTCTTTTCCCTCCGGGTGGATCGCCAAGAACGATCTTATTCTGGAACAACTTGAACTCCAACTAACTCTTCCCAAATTCAAGACTCTAAAAACTTATTGGTGAATGTAAAGGTTTTTGATGTTTGATCTTTGGTTGAATCAGGAGAATTATGGAATTGATATTTAATCTTTCTAGGATGTTTTCTTGAATGAATAATAGCTCAACCAAAGTAACATAGATAATTTGTGATGAATTCTGACTTGGGGGTATATGGTGGAATTACTGGACACAATCCCAATCAGAGCCGTGCCAGGACAAGAACAGGGTCGACCTCTCCCCTTTTAGAACTTAGGTGTTTCTCAAATCCAAACTCGATAACTACAAAATATAGATGTCCGACTTATCTCATGACATCTTATACTATCGCACTTAAAAATATATATGAAGGTGTATTGTGACGTGTCCGATTTTCTAGCCAACTGCATTGAACATGCTACAAGTATAATCCATTGAATATGAAACTACATAAGTTACTTTAATTTAGAATCTTTGCCCAGTTGGCTTATTATCTTGCCATCATTATTCATTACCAGTCTTTTAATCTATACTCAAGCGCAATAACATGAGATGCATGAACAACTGGAGTACCACATGGAAATTATTGCTTGCTATATTTTAAAGAAACTTAAACGTATTTTTACTTATTTTTCAACTTAGACAAACATGCTTTATAAGAAAAAATTTAGTGATAATGCTAGTCTAAGTTTCACTCATTCATTTGAGGTTCGACTAACCAAACTGATGCATGTAAAACATTTTGTACATTATAATGGATTACCAATGGAATAGAGAAGGTTTTTTTTATTCGATACTACAGTCGAGTTATTCCAAGGCAGATCATTTGACGAGAGAGGAACATTTCAAATACCTTCAACACAACCAAAGGCAACAATGATCAGATTGAAAAAATTACAAGTTTACCAATTTTGACATTTCCTAAACACAATGAATAACAATGAACAAATGGAAACAATAACTCATCAAATACAATTATGCTGGGGTATTTACTCAAAGTACCAAATCTTGCGATTAATTTCGAAAGGAAAGAAATTAAATTGTAGAGTTGGACATGGTTTCATTTGGTTCTAGTTCTAAGAGAACCAAATCGAACCATGAACCAATGATTTTTTTGATAGTGGAACCAAATGACTTTTTTTTTTTTTTAAAGATATGGAACCAAAGCGGACTCGAGTCATTCGATTCTTGTTAGGTTTGGTTTTGTTTGGTTGTAGCTTCATTTTTTAAATTTTCAAACTTGCACCATATCCATAAGTTAGTAATATATGCCTAAATAAAAAAAAAAAAAAGCAGAACTTAAAAAAATGTAGCTTCAAGTGTTATTTAAAGAAGAATTAGATACGATTAAATACAAGATATTTATAAATTGTTTCGTTTTTATTTCAGTAACGATGAAACAAAATAAATTAAACTTATGAAAAATATACTTGCAATGATTTCACCAATCTTTCATTTATTGGCGATCAAGGTCCATTCGATTAAAAAATCCGTTTAAGCGATATAAAATGTCAATTGTACCTTCCATCTTAAATAAAAGCGCATTGAACCTCAACAATTTCGGAGAATCATTTAACACATTGACGTCTTTACCGAGTTCAAGCGCATCTTCAATAAATTGGACTTTTGTCGAGTCAATCTTTTAGATCTAACAATAATATTTCAATTTGGTTGAAACCGCATTTAGGCCGTTCAAAAGCGGTGGTGGTGGTTGGTGGCACACACGAAGGTAGTTGAGATCTTGATCTGAATAAACAAATATACTTACCAACTCTATGGGGTCCTACCTTCCTAAATAATTCAAACCAATAATGAATTTTTTAAATTTTGGAATTAAAAAAAAGTTGGCAATACAGGGAGTTGAAAGAAGGATTATTAAGTCATTGAGATTAAAATAAGATTTTTGGTAGATTTTGATAAAAAAAAATGATAAAATCTACGATTAAAAAGTTGTGGGTCAAATAAAATGTGTGATTAAAATTAATTGTTGATTTTGTCTCGAGTTTTATTTGAATTTTAATTCAAACCAAACATAGGCTAAATGTGATTGCACAAGAAAAATTATATTCACTAAAACTTTAAAAAACATCTAAAGTCTGTTTGAACCTTATTTTTGGTTAAGAATGCATTTTAAAATTTATTAAATCCCTTAATGGTCGCCCAACTTTATACTTAATGTTACTATGACCACCCAATTTGATTTTATTTCATCATGGCCGCCTAATTTCTTTTCACCATTTTCACTAATTTTAAAATTGGTAAAATGGTAACTTTAATTATATATAAAATAAATTTAAAAAATAAGTCTTTTTTATTTAATTTTTAAAAAAAGTTTTTATTTTATTTTATTTTTCTAAGTAACCTTTTTTTAAAAATTATTTTATTTTATTTTAAAAGCGCTTTTTAAAATAAATTTTTATTTTATTTTATTTTTCTAAGTGATTTTTAAAATAATTTTTTATTTTATTTTGAAAACTTTTTTAAAAAATAAGTTTTTTATTTTATTTTTTAAGTAACGTTTTTTTAAATAAGTTTTTTTTTATTTTATATATAATGCAAAGTTACCGTCTTGCCCATTTTAAAATTAGTGATAAGGATAAAATGTTATATGAAATTGTGTAGTTATTGTGAAATGTTATATAAAATTGGGTGACATGGTGAAATAAAATCAAATGGATGGCCGTGATGAAACAAAAATTTTGAATTTACATGTAATATTATTTTATGGGTGATTAGCACAAAACGTCCTCACCTTTCACTATTAATGTGGAAAATGTCATTATCTTTCATTTTTTGACATTTTCACCCTTATTTCCACCTTTCATTGTGCAAAAGGTCCTTTCGATCCATTTTCTCAATTAAAAATTGTGAAATGACGAAAATACATTTTCCTTTAAATAAAACAAAAGGAAAAAGAAATAATTGCAAACATAGTCCTAGTTTTTTTGAAAAGCACAAATGAGTCCCAAATAAATTATTAAAAGGATAATTAGCACAAAATGTCATCATCTTTCACTATTATTGCAAAAAGCGCCCCTACCTTTTTTTGGCGTTTTCGCCCATAATTATATATTTGATAGCGCAGACCATCATTTTTATCCATTTTCATCCAGTTTCTCAATAAAAAATAGTGAAATGATGAATATACTCTCATATTTAAATAAAAAAGCTAAAGAATTAATTGTAACCATAGTACAATTTTTTTAAGGTGCAAACGAGTCCCCAATAAATTATTAAAAAATTAATTCTTTTAAAAGAAGTGCAAACGAGTCCCAATTAAATTTATTTAAAAAAATTAAAAATTAAAAAAATTAAAAAGTGCAAACGAGTCTCAAATAAATTATTAAAGAATTAGAAATTAAACATGATGGTATATTCATTATTTCACTATTTTTTGTTGAGAAATTGGATGGAAATGGATGGAAATGATGGTTTGCACAATCAAATATATAATTAAGGGTGAAAATGTCAAAAAAATAAAAGATAGTGACTTTTTTGCAATAAAGGTAAAATGTAGGGACATTATGTGCTAATTACCCTTTTAATAATTTATTTGAGACTCATTTGCGCTTTTCAAAAAAATTAGGCAATGTTTGCAATTAGATTTTTTTCTTTTTTCCTTTTATTTTATTTAAAGTGAAGGGTATTTTCATCATTTCACAATTTTTAATTGAGAAAATGGATCAAAATGGCCTTTTGCGCAATGAAAGGTAGAAATAAGGGTGAAAATATCAAAAAATGAAAGATAAGGACGTTTTCCACAATAACAGTGAAAGGTGAAGACGTTTTGTGTTAATTACCCTTATTTTATTGGTGAATGTGCAATTGAAAAGAAGAGAGAAAAATGTATTTTGAAAATAATAAGAATCAAACAAGGGTTTAAATTGAAATATCGAACAGTCAAAACATCACGTAAAAAAAAATGTAGTACAACTACTTTTGCAATGACATGATAGTCAAGGTGCAACATACACAACAATTTTCAAACATATATTCCCATGCCAAAAACGCTTTAAAATAGATTTTTGGACACTCCAGTGCAAGAAATGTTTTAAAATAGACTTTAGGACTCAATAAAAAGTATTTGAATAAAAATTTAAATTCTCATTATCTAGAATGAAAGCTATAAATGTAAATTTTTTTTATAGACGTTTAAAATATTTTATTATATGAAAATAATTAAAAATAATCCAGTGGATAATCAAGAAATAAATTTATGATTGTCAAAAGGAAACAGACAAAAGGGGTTGTTGGTGAGGGTAAAGCCCAGTCACACTCACTTGGACTATACTCCTAGCCAACAATTTACTAAACGTGCGTACTCTCCTGCCAACCCCAACACCCTCTCACCTAACACACCAAGAAAATTTGCAATTTGAAAACCTGAAATCCCAATCCCAGAAGCCACCATTTTTTCCTTCACAAAACCGCTCAAAAATTCTTAATTTCCTCAAGAAATGGCGCAAGCTAGCAACTTGGCGCACAAACTCCCGACACCGAAATTCCTCAGTCCTAATGATCTAAATCCTAAATCTTCTTGCTTGCCGGCATATTCTGTGTTTTTTGGCTCGAAAAATGTTAGAAGTTCATCGAATTGTTTGAGGGTTTCGAATAAAGATTCAAGTTTTGCAGTAAAAAAAAATAGGTCAGTAAAGGTTATGGCTTCAGTGGCCACCGCCGAGAAGCCGTCTACGGCGCCGGAGATAGTGCTGCAGCCCATCACAGACATTTCCGGTACCGTCAAGTTGCCGGGATCAAAATCTCTCTCTAACCGCATTCTCCTTCTCGCTGCCCTCTCTGAGGTAATATTATATATGTATATGTGAAGATATGATCTTTCAATTTGAGTGTTAAATATGAGGCTATATTGTGATTATTAAAGCTGGTTTTGCCTGTAACTTTATTTCACATTAGTGGGAGATATGATTGAGCATTAAGTGCGCAAATATGGTGGCTTGTGAATTTGTAGTCTAAGACTGCAATTAGTGTAGGAAAATGATAATAAATAATAAATTGTTGGATAATCAAAGCAGGATCTTTTGTAATGTCAAGTGAATGCGTGAAAAGTTAGATTTTAGGTAATCTTTGTCATTTACTAGACTCTACTAGGAAACTATTGGATTTTTGTTTATTAGCATAATTAGATTGACAGGTTAGAATATTCCTTAATGTCCTGTAAGAAATTTTGTAATTTGGTAGGAATGATGCACTAGATCCCTCAGTCCCTCACGGAAGTAATTCATGGTTGAAGAAATAACGGTGGGAGTGCCTAGCATTTATAACCTAAAATTTTTCTTTCGAGTTCATATAGATTTGTCGAAGTTTTGTTTATGCTCAAAGGTTGACATCTTCCTTCATTCCCTTTAAATTTCATTTTTTTTTTTTGCATTTTTTTTTTTTGGTGGTTCAGGACTACCACTAAAAAACAATTTCTATTGTGTGCTAGAAGGATAAAATGTCAAAAGTTTGGAAATTGAATATAAGTTTGTATGTTCTTATGTCATTGTCATCATCTTCTTCTCGCTTGTCTTTTGAAAAGATTTTAGGCTTTTCCAATGTGCTCTTTTTAATCTGCTTCTCCTTCGACATTGTGTCTACTTTTCATGTTGTAAATTGAATATATCTTCATGATTGGATATTATGAATGTATTGGGGAGGTTTGAACCTTTACATTTCCGATGAGAAAGTTTCTTGACTTCTTATCACATGTTATCCACTTGTTTTTAAGGGAACAACTGTTGTCGACAACTTGTTGAACAGTGATGATATTCATTACATGCTCGAAGCCTTGAAAACACTTGGGCTAAATGTGGAAGTAGATAAAACAATCCAGCGAGCAGTTGTGGAAGGTTGTGGTGGTATATTTCCAGTTGGTAAAGTACCTAGTGATGAAGTTCAACTTTTCCTGGGAAATGCAGGAACAGCAATGCGCCCATTGACTGCTGCAGTTACTGCTGCTGGTGGAAATACGAGGTTTGTGTAAGAGTGTCTTTCTTTCTCTTGCATGTATAGCACTTGCACTTTTTGATAAGTATTGTTCTCTTCAACTCATTTCTTGATCCTTGTGATGTGAAATTTACCGTAATTCGATGACGTTCATATGATTATATCCACCGGTTAACATTTGCATGTTAAATATTTGCCAATTCGGACATGGTGAAGCCAAAATATTAGTAAATAAATGTGCCTCCTCTCTAAAAGCTTAAGTTTCTAGACAAAGTGATTCAACATTATATTAGACCGGTCAAAATCTTGAGTTCAAGTGTCATTTTCACCCAATTATGAAAAAGACCATTTGTCACCCATGATAAAACAAAAAATAAATCCCTCTCGCACGCCTTCTGAAGATAAAATTTAAATAAAATTATGTCACCTATCTAATAGTTTAAGCTTTTGGATGAAGTGGTTAAACGAGGTCCGGTTCAACAGGCAAAACTGATTCCTAATTTGGATTGTCATTAACATCCCACATAATGTAAGCATGTGGCCATCTAATTATCCATGATCATTGAGTACATTCTGCAAAAATAATCTAGGAGTCAATTATATAATTTCTTTTATTAACTTTTGATGCTTCTTAATTGGGTACTAGTGTTGTTTCTCTTTTACCTGTCACCTTTTGATAAACATCTTACTTTCAGCTATGTACTTGATGGGGTTCCGCGCATGAGAGAGCGGCCAATTGGTGATTTGGTCACCGGTCTTAAGCAGCTCGGCGCAGAGGTTGATTGTTTTCTGGGAACAAATTGTCCCCCTGTTCGTGTAGTTGGAAAGGGTGGCCTTCCAGGAGGAAAGGTGTGTCTTCCATTCATTTAAGATAACTTTTTCACATAACCAGGGGGTGTGATCTATGTATATATTTACAACATGCAAAAGGCAAAGCAATGATGGTTTAAACTTGTGAGAGGTGTGGGCCCTAACACTATCATATTCACAAAATAGATCCAAGATCAATACTTGCGACTAGTTCTAGGAGTTCCAAGGCTTTTCTTCACCTAAAATTATTGTTTTTGTGTTCAAGTTGTATAAGGATGACTTTGGCGGGTGTGACATATCTTGTATAGACCTAAAAAGGCTTCTATTCATAAAAGTGATGCAATCTTAGGAGAACATGTTACAAAATGGATAGTAGCCAAGGCTTGCATGACGTGTAATAGTTGCTAAAGATTAGTTGCATTTGAACTTCCTGTTGGTGTAGCAATGAATAGAATGAAGTGGTTGAAAAAGATTTATGTAGTTGACTTCAAATTTAATTGAGAATTCAGTTTAGTTTGTTATTAGACTTGTGTCTGGCCATTGTAGCACGTGTGTTGTCCACAATATATTTGTTGTCTACAATAAGTATCCTTTTTCACTCTTTTTGTTTTAGTTTTTAAGTTAATACACGTGGATAAGTACCATAGAGTTTTAAGTTTTTAATCTCTGTGTTATCCTATTCATTTTACTGTGACCCTGGCTCTGTATTGAGCTTCTCTTCCATATGTGAGGGAGAATTGCCTTCTACATAAACGCTCTTTATACTATTTGACTAGAATATACCTTTATGATCACTTTTTATCTCTTTCTTCTGGCAGGTGAAGCTCTCTGGATCCATTAGCAGCCAATACCTGACTGCTTTGCTGATAGCAGCTCCCCTTGCTCTAGGAGACGTGGAGATTGAAATCATTGACAAGCTAATTTCTGTTCCATATGTAGAGATGACTCTTAAGTTGATGGAAAGATTTGGCGTCAGTGTAGAGCATAGCGACAGCTGGGACAGATTCTTGGTAAGAGGAGGTCAAAAGTACAAGTAAGTCTCACTACCCTAGTTTGAACAGATTTTATAACTTAATTCAATGGGAAGTTTTAAGAATAAATTTTTTCATTAGGTCTCCTGGAAATGCTTATGTTGAGGGTGATGCCTCAAGTGCTAGTTACTATATGTAGCGAGGACTATTAAGTTGATGGAAAGATTAGGCGTCAGTGTATAGCATAGCGACAGCTGGGACAGATTCTTGGTATGAGGCGGTCAAAAGTACATGTCAGTCTCACTACCCTAGTTTGAACAGATTTTATAACTTAATTCAATGGGAAGTTTTAAGAATAAATTTTTTCATTAGGTCTCCTGGAAATGCTTATGTTGAGGGTGATGCCTCAAGTGCTAGTTACTTCTTAGCTGGTGCAGCTGTTACTGGTGGAACCATTAGTGTTGAAGGTTGCGGGACAAGCAGCTTACAGGTATATTTTACTTAATCTTATGCCGTCTGCTCTTATCATGTGATCCAAATGTTCGATGTTCTGGAAGCATTACTTCCTGATGAAAATGACCATGTTCGTCGCAATACGAAAGGAGTCCATTGGGGGGAGGGGGTGTTGCTGTTTTTCATATGTCATTGCAAAACTGATAGTCTTACCTTCTTTTCGTTGCACTCTCGTGTGAAGGGTGATGTTAAGTTTGCTGAGGTGCTTGAAAAGATGGGTGCCAAGGTTACCTGGACAGAGAACAGTGTCACTCTCAAAGGGCCACCTCGTGATTCGTCTGGGAGGAAACACTTGCGTGCCATTGATATCAACATGAACAAAATGCCAGATGTTGCCATGACTCTTGCTGTAGTTGCACTTTTTGCTGATGGACCCACCGCCATAAGAGATGGTAGGCTCCCCTTCTTTGATTTTGATAGGAGTATGCTTCTCTTTTATTGACCATCATAATTGCAATAATAGCTACCTTAACTTGGGTTTTTCTGGGAACATTATGGGCGTTTCATTATGTTGTCAAGGATATATTTTTCTATGTTCTCACATAAGAAAGTCAAATTGCCGGGGTATATCTCTATGACTCTACATCTGCAAATGAATAAGAGAACCACCTGACTTTACTAAGATCTTCTAGAGCTGTGTCAATAAGCAGATAGCATAACAGTTGAGAAGAAAGTTTTTGCTATACTCATTTATTTTTTCAAGAATGATAAATTGAAACTATGATAATTTGCTATGCTATGCAATTGGAACAGTGTGATTGCACATTGTTTTTGAGAGGATGCATAGATAATCAGTTTAGCTTAACCTAGGACACTAGAGTAGCTATATATTTTTGGAGACTAATGTATGAGAGAGAGTAAAGAAAGGATTGTCGAATGGGTAAAAGGATATATAGGATGAGTGTATCAGTCTAGCATAGCCAGGAGAAAGACAGAAAAAAATGCAATGGTGAATCTACTAATGGCTTGTTTGGTACAGTTTTTTTCAAAATCATTTTTCTACCGTATCATTTTCAACCATACCTTCTCCAAAAATAATATTTTTCACCTGAAAAAACCTGTGCCAAACAAACTTTAAGAACCTTAGTCGGCCTAGTTACTTTTTGTCTGCCTATGCATAACCTTTAAGACTTCATCTTTTTGTCTCAATTTTTGGACAAACAACATAAAATACCTTGGGCAGGATTAGTTCGAGTTAGTTGTGGAGCAATGCATTTGGGAGAGGGGGATTGAGAGGTTCAAGAGTGAAGCAAAACACCTTGAATGGCTGTGGTTTCAAGTAAAAGTACCAGTAGAAAAATAGGCAAGTCTAAGGTTAAGAAATTCCTAAAAATGAGTGTTTTGCCAGGCTCAATTCTCACAGGGAAGGATGAGACTGTTAGAAATTAATCTAAAGAGTAAGAATAAGAATAAGACAAGCAAGGCATGTGATCAAAACTATAGATTCGATTCTCACTGCTAACTTACCTTTACTTTATGTAGAATGAAGCGAAGTACATACATTATGCCACATATGATGGTAAATATACTTTGTCCCTCGTGTGATACCATACTTTGCCCATACGATGTGTTTGTACTACTTTTTATGCTTAGATTACAACCACTAAGGAGGTTATACATGTTCACAAACTCAAACACTAAGAGATATATAAAAAAAGATAGATAGTTGGGAGAAGTGTCAATCCTCTTGTCAAAGGACTCTACTTAAGAATTTGGACTCCAACCACACAAAATATATTTTTTACATACCAAAATGTAAAGTAAATAATAGTACAAACAACTCACATAGGCAAAGTATATGTACTTTGCTTTATTTTGCATAAAGTAAAGGTATCGTGGCAAGTGGGTAAGGAATCTATAGTTTTGGTCACATGCTTTACTTGCTTCTTACTCACTTAGTAAGGGGTCGATACACCTCTCCCAGCTATCTACCTTTGTAACGTATTTCTCTCAGTAATATCAGTGTGTGAGTTTGAGATCCTATTTAACCTCCTTCGTGGTTATAGTCTGCTATTTTTGACAAGGTTGAAGATGATAAGTTGAACATTAGTATCCTTAATAATTATCTAGCTTTGATTTTAGAAGAATCGTGTATCTATTATACTGGCCTCAGTTGGGAAGAACTTATAAGCGGTTTGTTTTATAAATAAATAGAAATGAGTGTTGGGTAAGTTGANTCTACCTTTGTAACGTATTTCTCTCAGTAATATCAGTGTGTGAGTTTGAGATCCTATTTAACCTCCTTCGTGGTTATAGTCTGCTATTTTTGACAAGGTTGAAGATGATAAGTTGAACATTAGTATCCTTAATAATTATCTAGCTTTGATTTTAGAAGAATCGTGTATCTATTATACTGGCCTCAGTTGGGAAGAACTTATAAGCGGTTTGTTTTATAAATAAATAGAAATGAGTGTTGGGTAAGTTGAAAACATTTGTAGGTTCATTGGAATGTGTGGTTGAATAAATTTTGACCATTTGTAAATGATTTATAAATTTTGCCAAATGAAGGCTTAATATGATTTGTGAATGCACATCAAATGTATCTCACCTAGAATGTGTGTATTCATGTAAACATGATTGTAGAATGCATGCTCACACGTTAAATAGAATTAGAGGTGTGAAAATGAGCTGTTCAGTTCAAACCGGCCAGCCCATCTGTTGAACGAGCACGGACTGGAGGTAGTCAAGGACCAGCCTGGCCCAGCTCACAATATATTCACACAAGATCAGACTGCCCAGTAGCCCATCCCTGTACCAGGCCAGTCTAGTATGGTTGACCAAAATCGTAAAGAAATGGGGCAAGATGCCAAATTTGGATGAACGGAGGCAACTAAACTGCAATTTTTTCAGTATGGAGCTGAACAGAAAGGAATAATTTGTACGCCCTCCATACAATGTTCTTTCGAGATTTACCGAGTAGATCTTAAAATGCGCAGTGGATATTATGCTAGCGATTTTATGAGTTGAAAGATTTTCTGAAAATCAAGTACTATTTTGAAGATGCCATGTTATATTATCAGCACTTGCAAGGTCAAAACTTTAAGAAGCCCGGATGATATTGTACGCATTTTCATCCAAGTTGCTGTTGCCCTTTATTATGCTTTTCCGCCCAATGCATTTTTGCTTCCCATGTTGCTTTTATTTAATTTTCTTTTAACATTAGACTCCTTTACGAAACAAATTGATCTCCTCTCATTTATTCATAGTGGCTAGCTGGAGGGTCAAAGAAACCGAACGGATGATTGCCATATGCACAGAACTTAGAAAGGTTAGTTCATTGCTGCATTGTTTACTTTATTCTGTCATTTCTTGTCTAATAATTGGGTAAATACACCATTAAGTCACTAGATTTATAGTGAAGTTTCACGTCACTGAACTTTATTTTGTTCCAAAGTCGTCACTAAAGTTTGCGTTTCGCTTCAGTTTGGTCACATAGTTAAAATCCCATTAGTTTTTTTTAACAGAATGTCCGACATGGAAGACCTTAGTATTCATGCCATATCGGATTGTTGCCTTCCATGTCAGACATTTCATTTAAAAAAACTAATGAATAAATCTCAATGACCAAACTGATAAAAATCAATTTTAAATGACCTTTTGAACAAGTTAATGTTCGGTGACTAATAGAAACTTCACCATCATAACTGGAAGTGCTTAATATTTATTTCATATAAGTCCTTTGGGATCTTTTGGCTTTTGCCATTCGATTCAAATTTCAGTTGGGAGCGACAGTTGAAGAAGGGCCAGATTACTGTGTAATAACTCCACCGGAGAAACTAAATGTCACAGCAATAGACACGTACGATGATCATAGAATGGCAATGGCCTTTTCTCTTGCTGCTTGTGCAGACGTTCCGGTCACGATTAAAGATCCCGGTTGCACTCGTAAAACCTTCCCGACTTATTTTGATGTCCTCGAAAAGTTCTCAAAGCATTGACAGTGTTTTGATGTGCCAAAGTTTGTCATATAACGATGTTCAGATATGTGTCAAGATGTTGAACAAAATTTTCTTCTGTATCATTAAAACGCTATTTGAAATAAGAATTTTTATTTATTTTTGGTGAGTCTTCGAGATAGGATGCAACTGCTACCATTTTGGAAACTCGAAACTAACATTGCTCCCTTTTCTGGTAAGAGGTCTGGAGAAATTTTTTATGTATTAGGGTGCCATTTTCAGCTAGGGTAAATTGGTGGTGGGAACCGTGCATCCCTTGTCCTGTGGGCAAAGCCTCGACTAGGATGCAAGTAGTGAAGCTTCACTAACAAAGGTTACAAGTCAGTCGAAGAAGCTAATGGCCAGTTTGGTAGGTTTTTGAAAAGTCAAAAGCTGCTTTTTAAATTCAAAAGTTGTTTTTGAATTTGTTTGATAATTTTTTTGGAAGTACTTCTAGTTAGAAGAGTTTTAGAAATTGTCAGTTCACGATAGCTTCCTGAAAACTCTTATATAAAAAGTAAAAGTCCAGCCAATTGGACCCTAAATCTCAGTCCCGATTATCTAGATCAATTAATGATGGGTGCCAATGTAAATCGTGGACTTTGATCCTGAAGTTTGCTCGATAAATGTGTCTTCTATTTTACATGTTCGACTTATCTACTCAAGCCTATTTGGGTGGTTGGCATTGTATTCATGCTCGTGTGAAAAGACTTGACTTGCAAGCATGCAGTTCAAGAAGGTCGCGATCAATCATATCATTCATTTTAAATCCAATTCAGTCGACTCTCCAATAAACATTCTATTTACATTATATGCCGAAAATATGCTAAAACCTCTACAAACCCACCATCTTCGACTGCCAATTCTATCGCAGAACAAGGGTCGAGTCTACTGTTTCGCAAGTTTTGACTGATTCACATTCAAAAATAACCAAGACGGCTGGGTGTTACAGAGAATTCAACTTCAACAAGAAGCATGAAACATGATTATCAAGTACTTTCTGGGCACTTCAATGATGCCAACTTGTAAAGAAATAACTTCACTGCTGGGACATGCTTGTCACATGGTGGAGGTGCTGCCCATGTTTACTATTTATATTTCTTATTCTTTCTCCAACCCACGTATCAATTGACTCAATTAAACAACTCGTTAGACGTGCTATAACTTGTTTATTGTAGACGACGTCAAGAGCAAAAGTCGGGGGATAGAAAAATAAAAAATAAAATTTGCACTTTTAAAATTGGACAATATAGTATACACGATTTTAGTTTCTTTTTATAATATCATTGAAGTAATTCGTAGTTTGGCGTGTGATTTTAGGATAATTATCTTAACATGGGCATTCACGTGATGTTAGACAAGCCAAAAAAATGACATAAGATTGTTTGAATCTCAATCTTTAAAAATTTATTTTTTTCCAAACTCATTTTTAATTACACATTCTCCTAATAAAATAATTATGTACTTAAACTCGAAATTCATTCTTATTTTTTAATTGCACACTGTTCAAAAAATCACTATTATAAAATCTATTTTTCCAAAAAATAAGTTCAAACAAAGCTAGAATAAGGGTTCTTGAAAAAGTAGGGTCTGTTCAATTTTCGAAAACACTGAAAACGCATTTACTTAACTATTTTCAGAAATAAATTTTCAAAAACGAGTTTAAAATTTACAAATAAAACGGAAAACATCAAAAAAATCGTTTTGACTGTTTTCAGTTAAAATCAAGCCAAAACTTTATTTTTTTATTTTTTGAAAATAATTTTTCAAAATGACAAAACAATATGTTTTCAGCAATCTCAAAATAAACACTCTAAACATAAAACTTAAATGAATTTAAAACTCAAAACTAAAAATTGAAACTCAAAGAAAAGAACCCCCAACTTTTTGCCTTATTTTCAAGTTTGTTTGCACATAAATGATAAATGGGATTCATCCCATTCAAGTCTCACTTCCCTTTTACACCCACACCAACCGTACAGAGTTAAATATACACATAAATATAAAGATATGTTAAATATTTTTATAAAATAAACCTAGAGAAAGAAGCACATGGAAATTATATCAAGAAAGGTTGTTTGGATTTGCTTAAATTTTGAGTTGACTCGATGTATCCTTTTTCCGAACTTAAGTAGAAATCAAGAAGGTGGAGAAAGACGGGTTAGTCGTACCTGATCGATCCAATCATGAGAATAAGAATGAGAAGAGTACGGAAGATGTAAAAGCTATAGAATTTAGAACTTTACTATCCTAACGACAAAGACAAAATTCTTGGAAGTGACAATTTCACCATCACTGCTTCGAGTTAGTAACTTAATATACCTTCATGGTTGAGAAATTTGGCAGCGAAAACAACTTAGTCCTTGTTTGATCTCTATTATTTACAAAATACATTTTTCTATATTTTTTTTAACCATGTATTTCTCAATAAAATAATATTACACGCATTCAAAATTGTTCCTTAAACTTTTCATCAATCTACTATTCCAAAAAAAATCATGCTACATGTACACTCTCCCTTAAACTTCTATTTACATTCTTCCACATGACAATATCTGTACTCTTGATTTTAAATTCATCTATCATATTATTGTACAGATTTCCTCCACATAAGAGGGAATATCAACCATGTTGTAAGGGATAATGTACTCGTAGCATTATTCATTCCCAAATGCATTCTCAAAAGAAAATGGGGTTCAAACATACCCTTAATTTAAAGGGAAAATGCTGTCTACATTTCTCATTTTTAATACGCTAGTTTAATTTTTATTGATATTTTCTTCCTCTACTTCTAATTTTTATCACATTTAAATCCCATTTTACTAATTTCATTCAAAGATAAGAGTAATAGTCACGTACATATACACGTGTGTGTTGGTATACAATGTTAGATATAAATTGTAAATTATTGTAATTTGCAGCCAACTCTTTTATTTAAATTAGAAATCAGGTAAAAAGAAAAAAACATAAACATATTAGCTAAGGGCAAACTTTAACGACTCAAGAGGTTTGATTACTTTTCCATTTATATAACATTACTATCAAAAGAAAGGAAGGAAAATTTTTCGATTTTAGGAAATAAATCTTTGAATGAGGCTAAAAATAGAAGATAATTTGTCATCATCATTTCTCACCAACTTGAATATGTGATTTATAAAAAAATATGTGATAAAAGGTTAGAGGTCAGAGGACGAAAATAAATAAATAAATAAACAAAACAAATAATCTTCATTTTTATAAATGAACTTGTAAATTAAGCTGGCTCTGGTGAGGTGAATCGGCTAATTCTAAAGTTATTTTAACATGTTTTAACTTATTGATTTATTTATTTTTTATTCTAATCATATCTATTTCAATTTTCTCAATCGAACTCGCCAATTTAGTCCGAATCTTATAATATTGAAAATAAAAGTAACTTATTTCGACTATTAAGTAAGTGCTACTTAAAATAGCTAACTTATTTATTTTTAATTCTGTCCAAAATAAAGAATTATTTTTTATAAAATTATTTACTTATAAGTAGCTTGTTTAATACTAGCCAAACATGCATTTAGTCCATTCATTCTTCCATTAATCCTTTATTCAAACCTTGTTCCTCTCCCTCTGTTTCTCTTTCTAATCATCCATTTCTTGATCAATTATCAAAATCTCAAATCTTTTCCTGTGTACAACCAAAAAAGAGCCGCTCAAATACAAAAGCAAAAAAGAAAAGTAAAAATGCATTGCCACCACCAGCAAGACCAGCAGTGCCCTCAAGAAACAAGAAGATTCGTAAGAATAAAAGAACAAAAGAAAACTTCCACAATACCATTGCAAACCTCAATCGACCAATCTTTATATTCCATTTTCTTATCCTAAAGATTTTTTTCAGATTTCTTGACGATTTTTTTCAAACCCTGGCATTGTTCTCTGTCTCAAGAAAATCTGAAAAAAGATAAAGATCAGCAGATTGGTATCAAAGTAGGGGATTTAGAAACTGGGTGTTCTCCAAATCTTCCAAAATTTAAGAGAATAATGTCCCAGATGATGCACATTGATAATATTCCATCAACCCCAGGGAAGTTCAAGATGGAGAAATCGCCATATCATAGGCAGAGGCTCTATTCTTCTTTAGCCAAGCTCACGTTTTGGTCTTTTGTTTTCATTGGGTTGATCTTTATGTTCTTGTTTAGATCATCTTCATCACAAGTCCCTTCAGATCTCTCGAGGAGGTCTTTAAGAACGAGTTCTTCTGGTGGCCCAGTGTGGGAAAAAAGGGTTAAGGCCTCAGCTAAAATCAGGTCAAAAAATGGGTTTTCTGTTTTGGTAACCGGGGCTGCTGGCTTTGTAGGTACCCATGTATCGGCTGCCCTCAAACGCAGGGGTGATGGCGTTTTGGGGCTTGATAATTTCAACGATTACTATGATCCGTCCCTTAAAAGGGCGAGGCAGGCACTATTGGAGCGCACCGGTGTGTTCATTGTGGAGGGTGATATCAATGATGTTGCCCTCTTGAAAAAGCTTTTTGATATTGCTGCATTCACCCATGTTATGCATTTGGCCGCACAGGCCGGTGTGAGGTATGCCATGGAAAATCCTAGCTCCTATGTGCATAGTAATATTGCTGGTCTTGTTAGTGTGCTTGAGGTTTGCAGAAGTGTCAATCCGCAGCCTGCAATTGTGTGGGCATCTAGTAGTTCTGTTTATGGATTAAATACTAAGGTGCCCTTTTCGGAGAGGGATAGAACAGACCGGCCGGCTAGTTTGTATGCAGCCACTAAGAAGGCTGGTGAGGGAATTGCACATACATATAACCATATATATGGACTTTCACTTACCGGATTGAGGTTCTTCACAGTTTATGGACCCTGGGGTAGGCCGGATATGGCATATTTCTTTTTCACACGGGATATTTTGAAAGGGAAGTCAATCCCCATCTTTGAGGCACCTAATCATGGAACTGTGGCTAGAGACTTTACATATATTGATGATATTGTGAAGGGTTGTTTGGCGGCGCTGGACACTGCTGAGAAGAGCACTGGTAGTGGTGGCAAGAAAAGTGGACCAGCACAACTGCGCGTTTACAATTTGGGAAACACTTCTCCTGTGCCTGTTTCGGATCTTGTTAGCATTTTAGAAAGATTGCTCAAAGTAAAGGCAAAGAGGTTAGTTATGAAGTTGCCTAGGAATGGGGATGTGCAGTTTACGCATGCTAACATAAGCTTAGCTCAGAGAGAGCTCGGATATAAGCCCACAACAGATCTGCAAACGGGATTGAGGAAATTTGTTCGATGGCATCTCAGTTACTATGGCCATGNAACACTTCTCCTGTGCCTGTTTCGGATCTTGTTAGCATTTTAGAAAGATTGCTCAAAGTAAAGGCAAAGAGGTTAGTTATGAAGTTGCCTAGGAATGGGGATGTGCAGTTTACGCATGCTAACATAAGCTTAGCTCAGAGAGAGCTCGGATATAAGCCCACAACAGATCTGCAAACGGGATTGAGGAAATTTGTTCGATGGCATCTCAGTTACTATGGCCATGGGAAGAAAAGCGCGCAGTGATACATTCTTTTCATTTGTGCGGTAGGATCATTCTATTCTTGTTCAATATGATTCTTGTGATTGTTTTTCACCTGTCACAGTTTGTAGCCCAGTTATCTTGTTTTCGCATGTATCTTAAGGATTTTATATAAGGAGAAAAATTGTAATCCCACAATGGAAAGGTTCTTTTGGTTGGTCATGATTGCTTTCATAGGAAAATCAATGTGTACCAAAAGACAAAACCCAACTTTTTCACTCTTGGAAATGTAATTGTTGTAGTTCTATCATTGTAGAATTCATGACTGATAGAGCAATTTTCTGATTGATTGAAGCGCATTACATTTATGGAGTTCAAATGAAATAGCACACAATAGTTGGCTGTTGCTTTCTGTGTTTAGATTTCTTAAATGACTTTTTACTCAAAATTACTGCTGCTAAGTTTGTGTTGTATTGGTTGCCCACTTTATTGGCTTAAGTACATTTACGATGTGCTTATTGATCATGCTGCATCATCTTACCATTTACACATTTACTGTAAGAAGCTCTATGTTGGTTAAGATTTCCCTTACTTCCTCTGCTTTGCTTTTATGATATTTGGATCCTTATAGTTGCTGCTAATACTTGGAAGCCTTGAATTGAGGATATCGTGGATTTAGTTGATGAATCTATGTTTGATCTCCAAGAAATATCTGTCACTAGGATCTTTCTGTCTTTAGGTCAGTTGATTTGCCAGAAATACGGGAACGTGAGGATGACAGCCATTATGATTTAAGAAAACTTTTTGACGAGATTTTTAGCGGATAATGAATTTGGAGCTGTAGTTAAAGCCTTATCTACAGGTTGTCTTCGAGAAATTTCAGCTGGAAAAAGTCTACGTATCAGTTGAGATTTAAAACTCGGGAACAAAATGATCTAATTTGTAGTGGCACATATGAAGATAAGAATTAAGTAGTTAACTAGAAAATAGCTAGGCGGGACAAGTATAGCCAGAAGGATTACTTCTCTGAATTAGGTTTCTAATCACTTTGCTGCTGTTCACAGTAGTACTATGTACCAAACATGTACTAAAATTTGTTCTTTCCTTTACCATGCAATGGGACATACATAGAATGAGGTAAGCTAGTTAATGAATAATCATGTGTAGCAGACGGTAGGTTTGTCTCCTCGTGAAGTGATGTTATATCACAATCCCTCCCTTACAAGTTCGACGTTCTAATCAATTTTTAATTCCGGTTGTGACTTGGCTGAAATTTTCTCATACCCTTGCATAGATCTATCTACCATTTGGATGTAACTCTTGTCGCATGTTTGATGGGAAAGATTGCATAAAATCTTGTTCCATGTTCATTGTGGGATCAAGTATTGCATACCAACCATGCACTTATTGTCTAGCCTTGTGTAGTTCACTTTGGCAATTCTTTCATTTTCAACCAAGTAAACCATTTTTGCCTTTCCTATAGAAGAACCCTGCTATTGGAAATTTCTGAATTATATCTTTGTACCTGGCTTTCTTAAGATGAATTTAGCCCAACTTGCTAAAATAACCCGTCGCAAAGGAATTTCAGAGAAAGGAACACTATGTCTATATCCTTCAAACAAGGAAACCAACAAATTTTCACAAACAAGGTTAATTGTTGTATAATTTCAACCAAATGAGAAAATTAAAGTAGAAATAATTGTTCTTATGAATCTACACTTCATAATAAAAACAACCACGTAAAAAGTCTGGACATTGGGATGAAATCTACTTCAAAAGAATTAAGCGAACTATCAATTACAACGTGCAAAGGTGCTAATTGTGATCAACAGGATGTCAGCGTGATATTCGTTTCCTCGCTTCTTGGGATACCTACCGGCCATGACAAAATGGTAAGTTGAGGATAGAAAAAAGAGTCCGATAAAATTCGAGTCAAAGTACTGAGGTTGGTAGAATACACCCCCCCTGGAATTACGAACTCCACGTGCATCAACCTGCTCCAAACTCCAAACAAATCGGTCGATACCCTGCAAACTTACGATGAAGGATCCAGGTCCAGGCCAAATAACCTTGTGGACATTGGTTTTAAAAATCATATTTCGTTCTTCCACTCTTTAGGATAAGACATAACATATCTGATATGTCAGAAGAAGATGAGGAATGTAAGAAATTCCAAGACTCGAGCATAAGTCGTTTTCGTGACCCCTTGAAATGAACCACCTG
>CAIGRK010234523.1:0-11733 GCA_903798315.1 Fraxinus greggii | reverse complement strand
TTTTTTTTTTTTTGGTGTGTGTGGGGTTGGGGGTTGCATTGGTCATAGAGATTGTAATATGATATTGTATGGAAAACTATTTCTAGAAAGACTTCTAAAGACAGAGAAGTAGAAGATTTGCTGGATCAGTATTTTTAGGGGTGGAAGGTGAAGGTTAGGCTAGGAGAAAGATCCGAGCAATAGGTGCAAGCCTTTCATGTATTATTGTTTTTGTTTTATAACTATAGATATCTCTACAATAGCCGGTCCTTGTAAGAATCTAATAGAGTTCTGTAGGGTTGAGAATGTTCAGAAGTAAATGATAGAAAGAAAATGGAGAAGTAAATGGCATTCTTTTAATATGCATGGTGAAAAATAGCCTTACTTTAATTTTTAGTTTAAAAGGCCTTGATACTGTATAAAATGCTTTAGATGACTTCATTTTATTGAACAGTCAGTCAGCAAGATTGGTGGACTGGTCGAGTCAAATCAATCCCCGTCCTGGTAAAAAATGGCCCTCGATCTGGTCAAATGGACTCCAATTCAGGTCTAATGATTGGCCTTGAGTTGGGTCCAACTGATGTGTGATTGGAGAATATGAACAAGTTATTTTACAAATACATACAATATTATACTAAAATTACCAATTTACGAGACCACTTAACCAAATGTTAAGTAGGATCTTTTTTCATTTTCTCTCTGCTTACCACAAAACTTCTTCCCAAAAAAAAAAAAGGTTCAGCATGTGGAAGGCCTTGAATAAGCATTGGCTGTCCAAAAAGATAAGAATTAGTAAATAGAAATAGTGTTTGGAGAAGGAAAATAATTTACCAAAATCTAGACCTAAAGTCAGGGATGGCTAGCTTGGTTTAGGGGTGAGGGCTGGTGATATTGCATACACAAAAACTCGAACTGCTAATATGTTAGTAAAAAGAAATCCTTTCTTTTCTAGTTTTAGTCAATTTTTTTGTAAAACATATGGCTCAATGATAGTGCATTTAAACTATCTCTGGGCGATCCTTGAGGCAAAGCCTCGTCATGTAGGTTGTATGCCTAAGAAGACAAATGGTTCTCTTTATTGTCTCGAGGTGATCTTATAGTCAAGTCTCATAAATTGCTTTTCAAAACATGGTTGAGAATAACGAGTAAATTATATGATTAAGGAAAGCATATTCGTATACTTGGATACTGTTACTTTCCAAAACGGGTTTTTAATTCTATTATATGTGGGAATCTGTACCATGCATTGGCAGGGTAAAGATTGCTTCTTACATGACCAGGAATATTATTAAGTTGCATAATTTTACTGATTGCTTTTCAACGTACAACACAATATCAAATATCTAAAATTGATATTGGTGAATACAGAAGAAAGTTGTACGTAACTTTACTGGCAGTGTTTCCATAAAAGAAGCTGGGTTTTGTGTAATGAATGTAGTTGATATAATTTGATTTGTCAATGACAGGTTCTGGCAGAATGGACATATATAACTGCAATTTCGATGATTTTGCTTCTCCTTTTCATGATAGCAGTTAAAAGGTAAATTGTCAGATAATTTTTCGTTTTTATTTTTATTTTTCCTTCTTTGAATTAGAAATCTAAAAAAAGTGAATTTAGTAATGCATATAACTGGAATTAATATAGTCTTCCAAACAGAAATGGATCTTCTTTTCTTCAGGAACGCAACATGGACTCAATTAGGGCAAATATCTCCTCGTACAGAGTTTCTATGGTATGTGGTCAGATGTGCGCTCAGTACATGATATTTCTTGTTTGGATTATATGTTCCTTGAATTTTTTTATTTTGGCTATAAGGATGATTGCTGCAGATGCTTGTTACATGCTTTTGTATTCTGGCTGTTGATTTCAAGATATTTCCTAGAAGATATGCCAAAACAGAGACCTATGGCACTGGTTTGGTAAGAGTCTAGATTCTGATTTAATAAAGCCTATATCTTCTTCATGTATTTATGGATATGTTTATATTTGTTCATTCATTTTTGGCATGAGTAGGAGTTCACTCTATTATCATTTTCTAATTTTGCTTGGGACACTTTTGGATGGTCTCAGAGGTGGTGCCACCTCGAGAGAAATATGTTTTACCAAGCTTATACACAATTAATTGAAATCAAAGACTGCATTGCCAGCCTGTCTAGGTTATTACATGGATTAGTTTCTAAAAATGGTCGTGATCATCATTTTTGTTAGGGCGACAAGAGCATGACTTCTTGATTAGTGGAGATATTAGTATGCACTGTTCAACAATATTTAAAGGTTGGTCCTTATGGACATAGAAGTCAAAACCATTTATCAACGAGGAAGTCTTTTGATTTTTGTAAACTTAAACAAATGAACAAACTATTCCTCAAAGACAAGATCAGAAATAATGTTTGATTATGAGTTGGTAGCAACTATTGAGCATTAGAGAATCAGAGATAATGGTTGATTATGAGTTTGTCATATCGACAACAACAAACTAAGCTTTGTTCCAAATAGAGTTGGGTTGGCTTCACAAGTCCTTCTCTCACCACTTTCTTCAGTTCATTGTTTTCTAAAACTACTATTTTTTAGCAACTCAAGAGACCTACAGATCCAAAGTACTATTCCAATTTCTAATTTATTATTAAACCCTTCTTAATCTTATCGCTAAAACTAGATCATTAGCAATTAACACACCCCAGATGGACCTCATCTTGAATATATCTTGTAAGTCAGCTCTGCCATGATTAATGTGAAAATATAAGGGCTTAAAACAAAACTTTGGAATAAGCCTACAATGATAGGGAGATCTCGATCCACTACATCTCACACTTATGAGTACTACATCATACATGCCTTCAATAATCTTGATATGCCTAATAGAAATTTCTTTTGTTTCTACCTAGTTCCATTTCTTGGATAGCACGTCTTGCTTCCTTCTTCCCCTCCGCCCCAAAAAGAATAAATTCTTGTACTCTAAATTTACTCGTCGTGTGCTTTTTGGATTTTTCAAAAATATTCTAGAATATTTGTAGTAGTAATTTTTGTTTGTAAATTGTGCTAAATTTTCCATGTGATTCTTGGACTCTATTTACATAAAGTACTTTCGTCCAACTGCTGGTCCAATTCTTGTACAATTGGACATGGTTACTTCGATATGGTTCTGCTAAATTAATTAAAAATCGATGAATCTAGAACGTACTAATGTTGGATTATTGATTGCAAAATATTCGTATGCACTAATTACCTCTGTCCTTTGACTTGTGATCACATCAGATGGATCTTGGGGTAGGTTCATTTGTTCTAGTGAATTCCTTGGTTTCACGTCAGGCACGTGGCATCTCAAATATGTAAGCGGTTCTATGCGCTTTGCCTTTTCTTTTGACCCATTTCTCAAGAATATGACATATGGCTCAGCCTCTTATGATAGGCAGTGCTATGTGGCTCTTCTCATGCTTCTTGTCTACATGTACACTTGTACGATAAGGTGGAATTTGAAATTTGAATCTATAGAGGTCTCAATAATATGTGACTTCTTGGCTTCAAAGAAAAATCTTTGAGGTCATGCATATTAGTTGTGACCAAAAGTAGATAAGAAATGTTTATTGCCCTTTATAATTATTTGTTTCTTGGTGAATTGTCACAATTTGCAAGATTTCAATAACAAGCTATAATTTTCTCTTGGTGCTAACCAACTGCTGTTCTTTGATTCTGAAACAAATAATATAAGTTGTCCGCAGCCTAGTCCATCTCCTTGTACATGGTTCCTGAAAGGGAGAGAAAAAAAAATTAAGGCAGAGATTGTGAGGTCTATGTAAATTTATATGTCTATGGTAGGATATATATTTCATATTTAACCCTGCTTTTATTTTAGTAACTTGTATTGGTTTCCATTCATTTATTCCCTCGATCATTTTTGTAACTTTTAAATGAGCACGTGTTTTAATTGTAAGAAAAGTATTCATCATCCCCTTCTCTCCTCTGGGTGACCATATTTTTCTCATTCTTCCTTACCTTTGTGCCTGCTTGTGAGCGATATTGATGTTATACTTATTGTTGCAAGCTTCTATTGGTAAATCTTGCAGCATCTCGCTTGGGATATTGTAAATTATACATGTCATAAAAGCATTGAACTCCTTCAAAGTAAAATTTTTGACAACATGTTTATGGAAGATTCTTCACAATTCAAGACTCTGTTTGGATTGTTAGAATTAGAGAGTACCCCACTCTACGAACTGCACGAATCACCTGTATATTGGATACTTGATACTCAGACAAGGGAATGCATTACTTGTATTCTGATGTGATCATAAATCTAAAAAGTATCTCAAAGATGTTTAATTTATTCAATTTTTTAAATAAGTTGAATACGCATTTTGAACTATTTTAATTATAATAGATATAATTTTACCACTATGGTTGAAAGATATAATATATCGTAGCCATTTTGTCTAGAATTTGGATGTTTAATGAACCAGATATTTAATTCAAGTACCCAATCCGAAACATTGTGATTTTGCCTTTTTTTCCACCTAAAATCAACTATAAAAGTTTCTTGAATATAGTTGAACTTGTGAAAATGAAATAAATGTATAAATTGACTTTTCAAGTATGTGTGGTTTTTCTCTGGAATCAAACAACCACAAGGTCTTTTTATTAATAGTTTTTTACTCTGGAATCCAGGATCCAAATGGATTATAATAGTTTGACGTCATGGAATTTCTTTCAACTCTAAGCTAATTAGTTTTTTTGAGGATTGCTGCCTATGTTCTTGCCTCTCTCCGTGGCATTGATTTCTGGAAGAATTGGACCCATGATTCCAGTTTGTTAATTACCATCTTATCTAGCCTTTTTTGGCACCTATTTTATTTATAAACAAAATTGGTCAAGCGTACTTTTTATTCACACATTTCGTGGGACCCACAAGCACTACCCAATTATCCACCGTTCGTTTCTTTCTATTTGTAATTTAAACTGATTATGATCTATTCCCAAACAAGAGCTTAGTCTATCAGATGATTCCAGTGTCTTGTTTACCACTTTATACAGTATGGATGTGGAACTGGTTGCTTGCTGATATAAATAACCATTTACAGTCAGATGATCCTGTTAATTGCTGTTACATACTATGGTTTCACTTCATTTATCTTTTGAAGTAGTTTTAAATTCTTGTTTGTCCATATTATCCAGGACATGGAGAAATGCACTCTGTTCGACAAGTCCTTTAATTTTTTTAGGATTTGCTCGACTTATTTCCACAAGAAGCGTGGATTATCAGGTAGGATATGATTATCTTAATCTTCTTTTTGTATAAGATAGATTAGCTCTATGATTCTACATTTGTGTACTGGCAATCTTAGGATGCTGGTTATGCACGTGTGCAAGATTTAAAAGTACTATTTGTATATTAAATTGATAATATTTAAATATTTACTTAGAAAAGTTGAAAAGCTGTTAAACTAATTGAGAATTAAGGGATTAATATAAAAAAGGAACTGTTAACAATAATCTGAATAAAAATGAACGCTTGTTTTTTTACCATCTTTCATGTGAAAGTTGACAAACTTCTTGATCAATTGTTTTTGTTCACGATCTCTTTAAATTGACTTCTTTCCATTTATCCTGCTCTTTTTTCAGTTGAGCGCCAAACAACGCCGGTGCTGACCGGGATGCTTAATTTTAAAATTTTACTTCTCTTTCTAGAAAGTAAATGGTGTTGGGTTAAAGAAGAAAAGAATGAAGTAATAATGAAATTGTGTGTAATTCCTTTTTAGATGAGTAAAGGAATGAAGTAACGAAATTGTAGGCATATGTTTTACAGGAAAGCAGTTAAAATTAATACTTGCTGATTTCTTAATCAAGGGAATTAAGGTTTTTGGACAGATATAAAGAGCCGGTTAAGTTAAACATGGTCCGCCTGTGCTTGATGGCAGTTTCTAGTGAGAGTCCAATATAACCTATGCAACTTTACCTTGCTTTATTAGTTTCAAGGGAAAAAAGATGTTCCTTATAGACTTGTTCCTTTCTGCATTTTCCTGTCATATCTTCTCATCCTTTTTTATTGTTGGCCATGATCTTTGCTCTTAATCTCATGCTTCTGCAAGGGATTATATTACCCTGCTATTCCAATCCTTAAAATATGTAGGTTCTTCATCTTTTATTCTCATAGGTTCACGTTGGTGAATATGGAGTCCATTGGAATTTCTTTTTCACTCTTGCTGTTGTGTCTATTCTGACATCCATAGTTAATGTTGCTCCAAATCATTGTGGAATTCTAGGTTCCCTTATCCTCATAGGTAAGCAATACAATTTTCCTTTTTCAGTTCCTAATTGCATATATTGTTTGGATTTCTTAGTTGTTAATGTTTGAACTCTTATTTCATATATTAGGATATCAAGTTTTCCTGTCACTTGGGTTGAATGAGTATCTGCTTTCTGAGAAAAGGGGAACAGACGTGATCAACCAGAATAAGGAAGGAATATTTAGCATATTCGGTGAGGATCTCCCTGTAATATATTAAATGAAAATTCTTATTATCATTTTCTCTATGTTCTTTATTGTTTTTCCCCCCTCCTGGAGAGTGTGGGAGGTGGGGGGAGGGCTGTTGAACTAGAAAACGGTACCTTTTTAGTTGATGTACTTCATTACACATTCATGATATTTGCGTTTGTCTCAGGGTAATACATTTTGCTAGAATGCATTACTAAATATGTGATTCCGAAAGTCAAGTTTCTAGTGATTTTAAAACTTTATTTTTTATATTGTGATGCTTTTTGGATCATCCATATTTTTGGAGGAAATGCAGGAAGAAATTGCATTAAAATGATGAATTCAAGCTAGAGAATATTATAAGCTCCTAGACCTATGTACTCCTAAAACTGACCAAAATAGTTCTAATATCGAATACAAGAAAATGAATTAATTAATGAAGGATGTCTGGGAACAACGAGGAAAAGCAAATAATTAACACACAAACCAATTTGGATAACCCAAAAACAAAATTATTTCTAAAATCACTAGGATTCTTGAACAACTTTCATTTCACTTTTTTTTAGTGTTGGCTGAGGCTATTATAGTATTTTTTTCACCAAAAGCCACTCACTCCATTAGGACACTGAGCCTTAAGTGAACGAAAGAGTTTGCTTCGTTTGCTTCAGGCTGGATCTAAGTGTTGACTATGTAAATGTCCTATAGTAAGAAGAGCAGTTAGAGCCCAGTGACCTAGTTCTTTGCAGATGTCACACTGTACCTCTGGGAGTTTTTGGTGCTTTGGTTGTTTGCCATTGTAAAGGAATGACATGGACAGTTCTTGTTTTAGGGACTATTTTACGGCCTTCAATGACTTGGTCATCACTACAAGTCTGCAACCAAATAAAAAATTTTCTCATCAGTTGCTATTTGTGAATAGAAGTTTCGTTGAAGATACAAGGCAACTGAACCTAATATTATGTCATTATCCAAGGGCAGCTACATTGATCCTCCTCTTACTCCGCAGTGTCCAAGTCCCTCTTCAAAGTTAAAATCATATTTGCTCAAATTTCTAATCGCTTTATTCCACGTGAATTTTGGCCTATCTATTTATCCAAGTTTACAATTAATATTAGTTGCATTTCTTTTCAAATTAGCGATTTTAGTAGCCTTCGCTGAATATGGTCAATCTATTTCAATCAGTACTTTATGCTCAATGGACATGTCCTTGACTACCTCTCCTCTATATTCTCATTTCTTATTCTATCTCATCTTTTTTTTATACCACAAATTTGTCTCAGCATTCTCATCTTAGATATACTTTGTACATGTAAATGTCTCCAACTCTCAGCCCACATTACATCGCTGGTTTTGTAGAAATCATATAGTAGTTTACTTAAATATTATAGCAGGTAACACAGAATGCCAGAATATGCTTCTCTTGCCGACTAAGCAAAATACAACTAAAAGCAGGCCAATAACATATCAGACATTGCAAGACATGATAAGCTACCATGGAAATAAATTTGATTTTGGTGTACTGAGCAGGAACAGATTATCTTGAAATTTTGTTTCCTCGAGTCAAAATGTAAACTTACAACCTTGAGTTGGAACAAAATTAGAATGGTGTCACCTTGATTTACTTGATTAAAATTGTGCAAGTAGTTCATCAGTTAATCCATGAACAACAATGATCAGTTAAATCTACAAGGTGTATCCGTAAACGGTGCTTTTAATTCTTCATTGTAATCTTTCATTGATTTTTCATGCCTCAGGGTATTGGGGTTTGTATCTTGTTGGTGTTCGGGTTGGAAGCTATCTTTTCTTTGATGACAATGTTGATGCTATGTTGAGAAACAATAAATGGACAAGAACTAAAGTTTGGTCCCTTTGCCTCTTTTTCTGGTATGAAGCATTATTAACACAGCATGTGCTGCTTTATCATTGAATTACTTTGATTGGTGGAGAATTTGATTTCCATTGTGCTGTCACAGGTTAACAACTTTGTTTCTGGATCGACATGTCGAAAGAGTCTCCCGCAGAATGGTAAAATGCCCAATTCTGCCACATATCACTCCTTTTTAGTAACCATGCTTTTCCAATTCCTCTTCTTTTCTTTCTTGGAAGGAGGAAAATAACTACTTAAAATAGAAGTCCCTCAGCAGGAAATAACCTAAAAACTTCTCCACAGTGCAACTTGGCGTATGTTTCTCTGGTTTTGGCTATAAACCTTCAGGTAAATCTCATTCTTGTCTAATTAACGGGTCTATTTCCTTGCAAATTAAGGTTTTGCTGAATATTAATAACAACTTGATTATAGCTGTGAAAATAATAATGCCCAACTACTAAGTAACAACAATAATAATCACAGTGGTTATGAACAATCCTCAATGCTATAATAACAACAATAACCGCAATTACAAATAAAAATTCGAAATTAACCTTCATGTGATTAAAAGAACACTACATTCTGTGCCATTTTTGTGGTAGATGATAAAGATTCTTTCTAATAACCTATGAGAATATTTGTTAAAGATAATATATATTTGTTCAACATAATATCTCGGTACCTATTGCTATCTAACTAACATGTGAACCAAAGAAATACTATAATTTACATGCAAACACGACTATGTGCCAACTTGGTCTTATTTTTTTAAAGACGAGACAATTTATCGTCCGTGTAAACCTGACATGCTCTTCCTTTGTAGCTTCTATTGGTAGTTTAGCTTGTATGACATACATGTCACGACAAGAAAGAGTACCATATACATTTCTGTCATTTTATTTAACTTTTATTCTTACAGGTGGCAACTAGGTATGCAAAATTTAATATTTTTAATAGCGAAGATTCATACGTGAAGATTAATGATATTTGACCAGTATTTCATCTATTTGAATTTTTTTAGAAAATAGAAATAAAAGCATGGAGGCACAGACTAGTGTTTTTTTTCCCCCACCCTTAAAAATGATAAAAATAACGTATGGCCAAGTTGAAGTTTCCCAAAAATCCTGTAATATAACTGGGAATGTTCTGGTTGTAAACTTATTCTGTTGCATGCCTTTATCTGGTTGTAATCTAACTGTGAAACAATGCTTCATATAATCCGGGTTATAGCTTTTGAACTTTACTTGTTTCAAAATTAAATCTTGCCCCTTTTTTACTCCCCCCACCCCTCAATCCTTTCCCTTTCTAATATTTCTTATGCTTTGTGCTTTCCTTCGTACTGCTGTTTTGTATTATTCCAATTCTGTCAATGATATATCACTTCAAAGGTATGCACATAGTTTGCAAGTTTTTCTTTCGATCAAGAAAAAGGTTTAGTTTAATCTTTGGGAGCGTGTTCTTGCAATTATTATCTTGGAAAAATTTTCATCTTAATTTTCAATGCTCATCCATACTTGTTTAGTTTTGCATTTATATAAATTTGATTTTCAGGTGCTAGCCATTCTGATGCTATCCGATTATGTGCCTGGAGGTAAAGTTTCAGCTATGGAAGAAGCATTTAATCGAAATTTATTCGGATCTTTTCTTCTGGTGAGACAAAGTTTCCTTAATCTCATTGACCATCGATATCTTGTTCTGGTTCACTCAAGAGTCTTACTCTATCTGCAGGCCAACATCCTCACAGGACTGGTGAATTTGTCTATTGATACCTTGCTTGTTCCAACAATCTCTGCTCTAGCAATCTTGTTTGCCTATGGATTCATTTTATCTTTTGCTGTTGGATTTGCAGATTTTCTTGGCATTAAGTTGAAGTTTTGGTAGTCTAGCATAGGCTTATTATTTATTTAGGCCTTGTAAAGCAGATCTTTTTTAAAACCTTTCAGGAGAGATTTGTATCACACAATGTGTAAAGCATGTGTTCGATATGCAATAAAGAAAATTTTCAGGGTAGAAAATTAATTGGGTATGTTTTAGAAACCTTTCCGGGGTTCATGTTAATTTCAGAGACACCTCCTCTTGTTTTAAAAATTTCAGAAATCTCCCGTAAAGTTTATTCTTTTTTTAGTAACGGATTTCAGTGCGAAAACCACTTCGCTAAGTGTTCGAAGTCCTAATTGCACGACCTTTGAGAAGGGGCTAATTAAGGTGGTTTATCCATTGGCAAACCTTCGAAGGCCCTGAGTTACGAAGCAAATGGCAAACTTGTTTTCTTCAAACGATCATTGAACAAGATGAATATTTTAATTGTCACATGGCGAGGGATCATTATCGCATGTACAAGTGCTCTTTGGAAAGGGAAAAAAATCACCCACATGTCCAGAATGTAGTAAATGTCTGAAATACCCTTCTCTCTATTTCTCCTATAAATACATTTCAAAGCTGTTACATTTATATATCCTGTACCAATTACTCTACATTTTTCTCTTTCGATGGTAGACTTGACTATCGTGCAAACGGCCGCCAGGCCTCCATTTAGAACGATTGAACGCAAGTAGTCCTTGTAAAAAGTAAAGCATGAGGGGATATGTAAGTAACAAGTAATCTTTTGACAACGTAGTCCAATCAAAATTTGAAGTTAACATGTCGGTACTTTCACTGATGTTAGAAATATATAAAAGTATCGTGTGGAAAAAGACCAACGCCAAATTATTTGTTAGTGTTTTTAAGTGCTTATAAATTATGGATTTTAATAAATGTTTAGCAAATATAAGTGTTATGCCTCGTCTCCGAAGCTCAAAGAAAAAGTGTCACGTAGCAAGCTACGGATGTAGAAAGTCAACAAGAAAGTCACACAAAGATCATAAAGTCAAAATATGAAGAAATCAAACAAAATCGAAGTCCTCGCACTGCAAGGCTGAAGTCCATGTTGAGGCATTGCCTCAAGGACGAAACATTACAATTTAGGCCGAAACATTGTCTAAAGAAGCAAAGAAAGGACTGAAGCCTCTACTTAGAGAACCACCTTAAAGATCTGTTCGAGGCTCTCAAATTTGTTCCAAGTTCATGGAGCCGACACTGTCTCTTGTAATAGATTCGAAAATCTCTTAGAAGTGATTAATGTAACACTTGTAATAAAGTTTGTCAGTGTGTCAGCCTATTATATAGGACGCTGACCCCTTATCAATGTATTAATTGATTGAATAGACAGTGATATGAAGTCTCAATTAGGGAGATGAGACCACGTGGTTCTGATCCAACGATCACCACGTCGGCCAATGAAGTATAAATATGTTCTCTTTGTAACTGAAAGATGGTGGGGGTGGTTGGTTGGTTGGAAAATCGACAATTGAAACTCAAAATACACTTGAACTCTTGGGTGAAATATAAAAACACTTTGCTTATTTTCTATCTTCTTTA
>CAIGRK010234514.1:0-12171 GCA_903798315.1 Fraxinus greggii | reverse complement strand
TCCTCATTTTCCTATGTGGGACAATCATTAATTGGTTTTCTTCCAAAACATAGATTTCTTTCAATTGGCACACTTTGAACTCCAATTTCTCATTGACCCGAACATCATTTTTGGCAAGTAAATATATGATTTTCGTTGTTCTCACGGATAAGAATACAAATCAACTTTCATATTCCAAAATGAACAATCAGGTCCCACTCAAATTTAGCTCCAAAGTCAGTCATAAATCCATTTTTCCAACAATAGTTAGAAATGAACATGAAATGAACTTAACCGAATTGTTAGGTTTGGTTCAGATTGTAATAAAAAATTTCAAACTATTAATGTAAATTACATTCCTCTAAAATGAGTTAACTTTGATATAAAAAAACGATTAGTTTTTACATGTTGTCATTGCACCAACCTTAATATTCCAAAAAATAAAAATAAAAATAGGTTAATTGGATCATACCCATTTTCAATTTTAGTAATAAAACCGAGAACTGAATCAAAACTAGTAGATTCTAGATTTTACGATCAGAGACATTCGATATATTTGATTCCAATACTTTTGCACACCTACTAATAATCAATGAACAACTACCCTAAAATCTGCTAAATGCACACAAAAAAACCATTTGCAACTTTGTGGCAAGCATGATAGAATATAAAAATTGGGGTATCACATGCAAGGTTGGTGTGAGTGTGTGGAAAAAAAAAGCTACTTAAAAATAGAAAAATATAACATCATTGAAATTTCAGATTAAAATGGCAATATCAATATGCTTGGCACGTGGTGCATTTATGTCCTCACACGTGGAGACTTCTTATATTCCTGTTTTTCCTTGGCAAACAAGTGAAGGTGAAAGATTGGTACTATTTTGCTTAGAATTGAAATTTCTAATATTTCCATATTTTGTTTTTATATTAATTCAGGTATATGATTTTTGAAGTTTGCTTTGATTGATTTTTTAGGAATGTATTTGTTGGAGTTTGCTTTTCGTCATTTTCCACCCGTTGCCATTTACTCTGCCCTTTTCCCTCTTTTTTTTTTTTTGATAGTGAATCTTGCCAATATCCAATATAAAAACCGTCATTTTTTAAGTAGAATACTTTTAAGAATAATAATGATGATGCAGTAATCATTTTATGTGGCAGAATTACAAAAAATAATATCTTAAATAACAAGTAGTCGCATAAGATAATTTTTGCAATTGTTGACTATAAATATCATTATACTAAATAAAAATGCATCCTGATATTATTGAATAATGTAGTAGTAGTCCTACTCTCACATTCACATAGACAACCATCGACAATAGATAGCCTCATATTATGGTATTTGATTGGTCACATTTACTAGTTATTTTTTTTTTCAAAAATTAAAATAAGAGAAGACATAATTATTTAATGAGATCCACGATTTTTTTTTTGTTAGTCACAAAAGTAGTGAGTTCAGTACTTATAAGCACTCCCAAATATGTACTTAACCCAGTTCAAGTGAGTACTATTTGTAAATCTCTCGAAATGTGTTGATGAAAAGTAGCTTGAATATTTATAAACATGAGCTAAATACATGTTTAGACATTAGAATGTTTTAAATTAATTTAATTCAAATACTATTTATATTCGATATTAAATTAAGATAAATTAATTTTTATTCAATCTAATTCAACGTACCAAATACACCGTGAGTTTGGATAATAACCTATATAGAGAAAAGTTGAGGCATTGAGAACTCATGTACAAAAAGGAAAAAGGTTGAGGACCTATTTGTTAAATCTTGAAAATATCGAAAACCTCGGCTGTTGTTCGTTTCCTACAAGGTTTTTAGCAGAAACTTCAACCTATATAGAGAAAAGTTGAGGCATTGAGAACTCATGTGCAAAAAGGAAAAAGGTTGAGGACCTATTTGTTAAATCTTGAAAATATCGAAAACCTCGGCTATTGTTCGTTTCCTTCAAGGTTTTTAACAGACACTTCCACGTCTACTTGGAAAAGGTAAAGGTAATTCAAGAGACGTTTATCTAATATCCCTTTTAATAAGGGGTGCTATTTGAGGCTGTCATTTGTCTATTATGACACCCATCATGTAAAATGCTATGTACAAATAGCATTTTCCTTTAATGATAGACCCCAAATTATTTTATTCAAGTTTGTTAGTTGATTCGGGAATAGACCCCAAGGTAAAGGACCAAAGGTAACTTGGGACCTTTCAATTCTAGAGCCTATTTGTTTCACATTATTTTAGGTTGAAAATGAATAATTTGATCTTTTTTTCAACAAGCTAGGACCTACCATGACATAAGATGGTCAAAAAATGCAGCTCATCCACCGTGCAACGGTAAGAATTCTTCTACAAATGGAAAACAAACAGGGGCCTAATAATCTTGTAATAATTTTGATACGAACCTTTGCCTATGTTACATATATGTACCTGGGTGCTGCTGTTCGAGGGAAATAGTCAGACAATTGAAAGTGTAAAAATGCTTGTATTGTATTGTAATTTGCTGTAAAGGAAGCATATTGCAAATTGAGTTGCTAATCATGACAAGTTTATTAGAAATGAGAAGGCAAATGGAAAACAGGAAATTGAAAGATAGTTCAAGGCAATTCGAGAAGCCCTGTGCTCCTTTCTAACGGAATAACATTGAAAAACCCTCATTTACATAACCCCCTTCACCCTATTCATAGACCTATTCTATAACTTAATTACCCACTTGACCCTCCTGCTAACTGAATGGAAAAACCTTCTGGAATCTGAAGTGACCTGGCTGTATCACAGTTGAATGTATTCACCCCTTTTCTTCTTCTTGCATAGGTGATCCTAATTGGGGTCCATCACAGACACTTCTACTTAGGGGTGTTATTTGGCTCAGGCGGCCAGTAACTCGGTTCAGGAAAAGCCCCAGCTGGCTCGGTGCGGTTCTATCAGATCGAGCCTAATTTTGGAACGTCAGCCCGAGTCAAAGCCAGCCCGAGTGGCTCGACATCCACACGGGGCTATTTTCGGCCCGTGAGCAAAATAAAAGAAAAAGAAAAAAGAAAAAAAAATTAATCTGTATACATGCAACTACGTGTGATGTCTGGCTGTCCCTTTTCATTATTAAAAAAGAAAAAGAAAAACACGAGTCGGTTTGACTCAATAAGTTCCGAGCCTACATTTTTTGGTAAAAAAAGTTCGAATTATTTTTACTCGAATCAAGTCCAAACTTCGAATTTCGGCTCGCGAATCTACTCGACTCTGACTCGTTGACTTCCTATCTCCACGTCTACTTAAAAAGATAAAGGTAATTCAAGATACCTTTATCTAATATCCCTTCTATTGTACTCTGATTCCTAAATTACATCCGCCACCCCAATCCGCCAGATGAAAACCCACAAACCGCTTATATGCATATTTTAAGCAAAAGTAATGTCCCTCACCTTTTTATTGTATTTCTCTCTCTGTTTATAAAAATCCTGCTATTTCAGTTTTTTGCGACTAATTTTTGAAGAAAAGGAAACATCAATGGAGGGTGTTTTGTCTACGACTGACCAGCAGAGTATGGTGTCTTCCTTTCTTGAAATCGCAGTCGGTCAAACAGCCGATACTGCCCGTCAGTTCCTTCAGGTTCATCTCTTTTTCTCTAGACGTGTTTATATGCAATTTCTTGTGTAATATACTAATTAATTTGTTGTTTGTGATCTGCTGTTTTATGGGATATGCATTGTTAATTTTATGTTCCAAGATGTGTTCTTTATACCGGAAGTTCGTGTTTCTTGATGTGGGAACCATCTAATTCAAGTTGGTTCCACATAGATGTGCAAGTGAGTGGAAATTTGTGGGAAAAAGAATAGGAGGAGATTCAAGTTCGACTCTTTCGTAAAGGCGGACCACCCCGTGTTATTGATGTAAATAATTAGGTTTTCCTAGATAACCCATGTTGTTGTATGGAGAGTTTAATGTACAATAATTATTAGAAAATTAAGAATTATGATAATTGTTTCCTGGGACAATTATTTCTTGCTTATGGTTGATTGAGCTGGAAAAAAGTTCTTCCCCTTATATTTTTTGCCTACTGAATATTGTTTACATCTTTACTCAAATGTGGAATGAGCTAGCTATTTATGTGATCTCAATTAAGTATGTGAATCCTAGTTGGAATATGATTGTGTTGACGACACTTCTGTTTGTTTACGTGTTCGATTTTATGAACGAGAACAACTGTGGACCTTATAGAGGGGAAATTGGTGATGCTTGTGTTGGTAGATTCGAACCATTTAATTAAATAATCAGTTTTATTTTAGGATACGTGCATTCTGATGGTGTTGTATTTGGAACTATTTCAATGGGCTAGCCACCACCTAAAGTTTTGAGTGGTGTAAACTTGCAACAGTATTTTAACTTTTTTCAGTTTGTGTATATGCATTAGATTAACGCTAAGCACTTATTGATTCATTAACAGTAGTCAGTAAATAAAGAGGCTGGGTTAAGGTTTGTCTTCTTGCTGTCAACCTTATTCTATTGTCGAAGTCAATTTGTATTAAAACAAAATGCTAGTATATTTCCGATGAAGTGAACATCAGTTTTTGGACAATTACTGTGGTACTTGAATTTGGCATTTGGTACGACCTATTGGAGCAGGTGTCTCATCTATAGTTCTGGGAAAAAAAAGAAAAAAGAAAAAATAGAAAGAATCTTTGAATTTGGCTTTTGGATATCAAGTTCTGTAAGTTGGCGGAGCTGAGAAGATCTGTTGAGATTTAACTTATAACAGCAAAAAGCACGAGAACGAAGATTCCTTAAATTGAAATTAGTGTTGAGAAGAAATTAATTATGAAATTAGAGATGGAAAGAGAAAATAGAGAGAAACCTCTCAGAAGAAACAAACAAAGATATTGCCTTATTTATTATTGAACTGTGAAAAGAGTGTAAAACAATAATTTCTTAAATGAAATGATAGCAGATGAGGAAATAATCTTGACATGAGAGATTAGAAAAGAAAAGAGAGCGAAATTAATAGAAAAATTATTACATGTGACTAGAAAAAGCTGTACAAGGAGAATCTGATGTTCATTTTTGGACTGAGGACTATGGTTCAATTTATTGAATAAGTGAATCCATTATACGTATACATCATAATTCTTTGTACTCTTTTCAACTGTAAATTTTTTTATACGCAATGGGGAGTATGTTTACTGCGTATCTCAAAATATAATATGTTTGGAAGGTTCCTTAGATACTTCCATAATATTTATTTGCATTTTTTTTTTCCAGCCCATTCCTTACCGGATTAGCTTCTTAAAAGTAGTGTTGCTTAGCTGAATCCTATCTAGTCTTGATGTTGGAGTTCTTGTGATGCAGGCCACAAGCTGGAAACTTGAGGACGCTATTCAGCTTTTTTATCTAGGAAATGAAGGTGGGGCTGCTGCACCATCTTTCTATCCTCCAGAGCTGGAAAATGATGTACCTCTGCATGATTCGAACTTAAGGCATGCACACAACTTAAATGTGTAGTCCTGTTCATTCTTTTTATCTCTGTATCTTATTTAATTGTCTTATATTATTTAAAGCAGAGGACTCGAAAAGAATATGGGAGATCAAAATGGGAGACAAGTTGATGGAGATGAAGTACGTCCTCCTTTACCTGTGAAAAGGGAGGTTCTCTATGATAATACAATGCTTCATGAGTATATTATCTCTCTCTCTCACTCTCTCTCACACACACACAATAAGAAATATGCCGCTTGTATGCCTTTATGGATTATTGGATACTATAATGCACATATACTCCTATTGGAGCGGTATGTCTGAGCGTCTGCGTTGGAGACGATAGTCCTCTGGCACTTAAGGATATGTCGACATGTCAAGAGTCAACTCTCCAAGTCTCATAGTGGGACTATTTTTCTTTCATTTGCAATGGTAGTCTCACTTTGGTCGACTACTGTAACGACCCAATTTTTTTTTTACTTTTGAAATCGTTATACATTTACCGTAAAAAAAATACTTTCATAAACATAAAAAACATAATATTTTCTTAAAATGCGAGTATATAAAATTAGGTTTAAAAATAATACAATGAACATTATTAAAATCCTTGACTACGTAATTTATTCTTCCTTTTCCACCCACACAAGTACAATCCACCTCTGATCCCCTCGAACCTGCTTTTAGTTGTCTATAAAATATTTAATATAGACGTGTGAGTCATAAATCTGAGTGATAACGAATTGCATCTCATATTTAAATGTGAAAAATCATAACAAACTTATGGAGACATGGGATTTAAAATTCGAACTTCATCCTTTGAACTCACACATATATGACCCATATCATAATCATAACTTGGATTTCAGTATCATCATATTTATAACATAATTTCCCTAATTCAAATATTGAAAGAACAATTTGTACTACTACACTTACAGTTGTATGGAAGAAGATAGGTCAATTGAGAAAATTGTCTTGTTAGACTTTCACTCCAAAATTTCTTGGACACCGTGCGTGCTAAACTTTGTAATGTGAAAATGTGTATGTGGAGGATGAGTTAAAGAGAGAGAGAGAGATGTGAAGTACAAGATAAGTTGTGTGTGAGTGTAAGTGATGTGGAGGGTATAAATAGGGGCCTCTAAGGTTTGATCTCATTACCTATTTTTGGTTCTAACATTCATTCCCTTGTTAACGCCACACGTTTTTCCATATAGAGTGTAATTAATCACTTAACTAATTATCCAATTAACTATATTAATAGATATATAATTGCTATTAATAAGGTATTGCCATATAATTAAACATTTGATTTAAATTTACCTACACAAACACACACACACACTATATAGCTATGTATTGAATCCTCATAATTTTATGTCAAGTTACCTAATTCACATTTAAATAAAGTAGAAATTAAGTTACTTTCCATAATCTAACTACGTCAATCCCGTAATCTCTTCCTTATGTAAACATAGCAATTCCATGATCATTTCTTTACTAAAATTTGAAATTCAAAAAGTGCACATTGGGTCCTTCAAATATGTAAATTTATCAATTGGTCCCTTAGCTTTTGTGAATGACTATACAGAAACTTTTGGGATATTATAATTACCTTCAATCATCTTTTATCACGAGTCTAGACATGACCTATTTTATATTTCACCCGCGATGCAGATTTGCGTGAACACCCAAACGCTTCCTTGCATTGCACTTGGTGCAAGGCGCTCGCCTATTTGCAATGCACATCTCATTTAGCTTGCTCACATCCTCACGCACAACATACGGTTAGGTCGAAGCATACTCACTCGAAAGGAGTTATCCTAGCTCTGCCCAAAACATTGAGCGTCATTCACATGCCTTAAAACGCAATCTTGTGCTTTCTACGAGCATTTTAACTTAACGCTTGTCACCATGCCCTTTGGCATTGCCTAGCCTAAGTAGGGCTTCTAATCCACAAGTAATTAGAAGTGCCTGGCATACTTCTTCCCACAATATCGACAACTTAACATATTCGTCCATCTTTGCGTCGTCTTCTCATGATCGCATTTCTAGTCAACAGATCTATGGCAAGGCTAGAACCCGTAGCTAATACATATGGGTTAGGATACGAGGCCTCTAGAGTGCTGTCCTCGATAGCTCATTTGGATCTAGAGGTGTTATCGTATCCTTAACGTAGCTTTCGGAGCATGGAAATGCTCTATGGGTAACCTTAGGCTCCTCCGAGAGGGTAACGACTACTCATCAAGCATGCTCCCTTTATAATAGACTTAGTAAGAAAAATTAAAATGACACAAACAGACCTTTTTTGGTCGATGAAACATGACGCTCCGTTTCCTTAAGATATTGCCTTCGTAAAATACTGAAGTAACGACAATGCCATTGCTTGATGATGTCGCCTTCGTTCCCTACATTTCCTAACCAAATGTACTTTAATTGTCTTCTGCCTTGGTGGAAAGCTTCTTAATTCCTTAGGCAAGTTCTACGTAATGCGGCTTCCCAATACTCAATTGCTAATATCATCTGCTCAAAACACGAACTTGCTGCCATTATGGTTAACTATAAGCACATGTCAAGCCAAGCTCTCTTCTCATCTTCAATGGTCACGGACATTAAAGTCGTGCTAAGTTGCGATCCATGACCCAATGCCATATGGCATGTCTTATTATTTAAATATTCTTTTAAATTTTCAACAGTCGACGAACACTTGCAAGACACGTGTCTGGCACATCATCATATTCTTTATAGTTTGAATACGAGGAAAATGTCCTCAACACATCAAGGACACAAAAATCCCCATTTTATGAATTTTGGGAAATAAAATTAGGGAAATTTTGAATTTTTCCTTCCTTTTTATAAAGAGAAGTCAAAATAATGTGAGAAATTCTACAAACTTCATATCAATTTATGCCCTTAAGAGAGTATTTCTTAAAAATTGAATCTCTTTAAAATGACCCCAAAAGATAAATACGACTCAACACGAGTCTTATAACCATTTAAATAAGGAGAGCATGCCTGGGAAGTGTTTATAAATGGTTTAAATTTAAATAGGTAAGTGAGTAGTTTTAGTGGGACCTTCGAAATATGGGTATAAAAATGTGGTTTGAGTGTTTACAAACAGTTTATAAAAAATGAGCTAAACATAGGCTGATTTACTAGTATACCTAGATATTCTTGTTTTTATTGTCTAATCTTCTCATAGGTTGTTTGTATCTGTCTATTTTATTACCTGCTTTTTTCTTACACACACAATGAACACTTCCCTGATGAAGTCTGGATGTTAAATTAATGAGCAGAGAAATATTTCTGCTTTCTTCTTTATTGTGATTTTTTGATGCACTTATATATCACTTTGAGGTGATGAACACTGTTTGTTTTCTTTTGTCTCACTAGCTCGTCAAGAATGGGAGGTTTGTCACATGAAACTCAGCCTCATTCTATAGATCCGTTCCGCAAATTTGAGGAGGAAACGAAACGCCCTGGAGTGTGGGAAGTGGACCAAGGTTCTTCCTCTGTGACCAATAGAGTTCCAGATAATCTTGCTTCGTTATATCGCGAACCATTTGCCTTAATGTTCCATGGGCCCTTCGAAAAGGTAAGGTTTCTTCTTTTGGGTAAATCTATTTCATTTTGTGCAAGCTGTTTCTTTAGGGCTCTAATTACGAAATAATGCATACACAGCTATTAGAACTAAATAAGAATAGATTCAAGGAGAAAAAAAATCAAAATACAGAAAAACAAATCTAATTACAACACGTCAAATTTACAGCTTACCTAATTACAACTCGGCAAATCTACAAGAAATCCTAGTTTGGTTTAGAGTGCAGTTGAAGGGAGATGTTGTAAATTGTTATTTCTGTTCTGCTTTGATGTACTTGAGGTCTTTTGTTCTTCACTACTGTAATCATTTTTCTTCTGATATTGAATTCTTCTCTGACCAAAAAAAAAAAAAATGGGAAAACACTGCCTTTCTGGTTGGTGAGACATACCTCTTTCCCCTCTGTTCTTTTGCACACTAGCATTTATTGCTTCATCTTCACGTTGTTGTCCTTGTTTATGATTGTAATTTTAGGTTCATTTTGGTCGACTCAATTTTTTATTTTTTTTATTTTTTATTATTGATTGATATTCTGCAAGTAGTCATGAACATGAACGAACATCCACTTGAACGTTGTACTGGAGAATGTTTTTAATTTATTTGGCAAGAACTTATCCTACAGTTATTTTCTGATCTCTCCTGGCTTAAAATCCCTTAAAGAACTGTTTAATTCCTGCATTCTTTCCGTTAATATTGAGTTATTCGTGTAGGCAAAAGATATTGCAAGAATGCAGAACAAATGGCTCGTGGTTAACATACAGTCCACAAGGGAATTCAGCTCGCACATGGTAGTGTTTTATTCCTTGTCTCTCTCTCTCACGCACAGACATATCCCTCGTTTCTTGTTCTTATTTTGATCATATTTTACCCTACATTATCCGACTCTTTTGAAGCTTAACCGTGACACATGGGCAAATGAAGCTGTTGCTCAAACCATCAAAACTAACTTCATCTTCTGGCAGGTTTGTCTTATTATTCTGTTCCAAGCAATCTGTTTGGGTCTTAGTGCAATTCACTTTTTAAGGGCATGCCTAGTTACGCTCTCTTTCATTTTGAATATTATGACACTAGTATCTCTTATCACGATCCTTAGCATTTACTATCAATCACATGTCACTGGATGGTCCCTCCATATGCATGCTGTACATTTTCTTATGCCAGGAAGACATAAAATCCAATTACCTTAAGATTTGCCCTTATAAGTTGCCGTATTTGATGACACCCAAAGGTCTTCTAGTCATCTGGATCAGTAACTCGAATATATTTAGAGAAATGAGACCCACCTCTGTGGGACGATCAGAGATAAGTATTGGCTTGTTTTGACCTTGGACACTGGACAGGAGAAATGTGGTAAAGCCAAAATGGATTTCGGTATATGCCAAGGAATTCGAAATGAACTTAAACAATAATGAAAGTTAATTAGACAAGCCATCACACGTGAACCTAGCTGGTTCATGATTTCCCAATGTGCATGTGTGTTTGGTGTTTTGAGATGATGAACAAAAGCATTCACATTCTATTATAACACTTTTTAATGCCTTTGGATTACTATAATTATGATCTCTGAGTTATTTTTAAGTTTTAAGTTTCTGGCGATAATTTATAACTTAGACATTCATGCTAATGGCCTGAACAGCTGGCTTAAAGTAGTAAACTGGCATTTTCCTACTTGGCCACTTTAATGGTCTTCTCGGGCATGCTAATAACTGCAAAGAGAAATTGAACATCATTATTGATCAAATGCAATTGAGTAAATGGAATATGATTCTGTAATATTACCTTTTCATATATTTGATCTGGGTGAATTTTGCTGGAACTAAGTTTGTTAAGGCTTCTCTTATTTCTTCTCCTTAAGAGGTTATCTTATAGGAGGTCAATGGTGGAATTTTCAATTTCAGTACATTTTCACTTCTTATTAGATGCATTCTCTTGTTGCGTTGATTCTTACCACTCACCCCATGTGCATATAGGTAAATGATGATAAAGAAGAAGGCAGCAAGGTTTGTACCTATTACAAATTAGACTCTATCCCCGTCATTCTGATAATTGATCCAATAACGGGTCAGAAAATGCGCTCTTGGCTTGGAATGGTTCAACCAGAAAATCTTTTGGAGGTAAATGAACCCCAAGCAGTTTATATCTTTTTATTTCTTATTGACCAAAGCAAGTTTAAGCCCTTCAAGGGCATTTGAGGCTTCTAATTTATGAACCCTGAACTAGAATTTTTTGTGGCTGATCCACCCTAGCCTTTGTTGCTTCTGTAGGATCTCTTGCCATTCATGGACAATTGCCCTTCAGATCATCACATCAGTCTCTCTCATAAACGTCCAAGAGGAAGTTCTCAAGCACCACCTTCAGATGTTCAAGTTATGCCTGGTAAGACTCTTTTTGGCATCATTGTCTAAATCTGCTGCTGTTGGAAATATCTAGTGCTCTCACATTGCTTCAACATAATACGGGAGGCTATAGATTTCAAATGGTATAAATTGGAAAATGCTTGAAAAGCTAGTGGACAATCAATTATATGGCTAGATATCAGGAATAGTTTGGAGGGAAAGGCATTTCACTAATATATGTTAACCTATCCATTCTACTATCAGCATCTCACAGGTTTTAAAATGTTTTGTAGTGTGTTAAATACTAAATTATGAAAATTTTAATTACTGAACATCCTTGCTACATGGTTGGTTTCAACTTCTAATTATCTTATTGCTAATGGGTTAATTTTCGCATAGACTGCCTGTCATTGTTTGTTTTGCAAATCCTATGGTTTCATAGACCTCGAAGTACAACAGCAAATTACCTTATTCCTAGTAATATGGGGTTGGCTATATAAAAGAGATCAAAAGTATTCACACGACAATTATCGAAGAGACTAAATCTGTGCAATTACTTTTGAAATGTCATTGCAACAACAAAAAAAATGACAAGTGTCCCTTTAAGTCCTGAACCTTTATGATCTTGAGAGAAATGGATCTTTCTATAATTATAACAACCCTCACGTGCAGGGGCGGACCCAGACCATTTGTCTTGTGGGGTCAAAAAGGAGAATTCAAAAATATTTAGAACTACGTATCATTAACGAAAATAAGTCAAAACGCTATTACAATTGTAGCATACGCGT
>CAIGRK010234476.1:0-15252 GCA_903798315.1 Fraxinus greggii | reverse complement strand
AAAATATTTATAAAATTATTTAGAATTGAATATGATTATTCATTAAGTTTTGTTGCCAAGGAAATTAGAAGATGAGTATGAAAAATGAAATTTTAACAGGAGATAATTTTGAGATCTAGTGTTCAATGATCTAGTGCATCTTAGTTCAAGTAAAAAGAGAATTCGGAAGAACCTCAAACAATACCGAGAATCGAATAATCTGATTCCACCAGCTTCCGAAAAAATGTCCACTCCTACCTGAGATAATGCTTGCCAAGTTTAAAAGTAAATAGACATTACTTCCAGGAATATTTGTACTTCTAAACCCCCATTTGATTTCGATAAAAATCAAACTTTGATAAAAGTTGATGGACTTTATAGTTGAAAAGTTGATGATTCACGTGTGATTAAAATTAATTGTTGATTTTTACTTAATTTTTAATATATTTTTTTAGTTGAACCAAGGAAGGTATAAAATGTTGATAGACTACTTATTTAAATAAAAATAAATAGCATAGTATGTTGCTGAAGTAACTTATTTATTTGTAAGTAAGATTTTAAATTTAGCCAAATATGTTGATCAAAAGTTAAGGGTGTGTTGGTTTACCAATTTTCAAGTTGAATTCAATTTTGCAAAATATTGAAAATTATTTGATCCGATATTTTTGAAAATACATTTTCGAAAACAAAATTAAATTTAAAATATAAAACTTAAAACAAATTTTTGACATTTTAAGTGTCTTTCAGTGAAAAATCAGAAAACACTTTAAAACATTGAAAATAAAAGTTTTTATAAAATTTTAAAAATAAAAAAAATAAAAAAATGAAAATAAAAAAATATAAAAGAATTTTAAAATTAAAAATTAAAATATACTAAAAGAATAAAATTCTTAAAAAATAAAATTATAAATTTCTTAGAAAAAATTGAAAAATAAAAATATTTTAAGTTCTTAAAGATTATTTACATAATTTTTTTAAGAAAATACTTAAATTACCACAAATAAAATATTATCGCTCCACGTCCTTAATTCATATTTTTATTTCTTATATCTTGAACTCAATTTATTATTTGTTTTTATTTTACCTTTGTAGTGAAAAAAATATTGTAAGATTTATCAACTACATATATTACTTGTTTTATTTTTACCGAATAAAGAAAGTTATGGATTAAAATATTATAAAATAATTTTTCGAAATTTCATACCAAACGTATTTTTTAGTTTTTTGTTTCGATTTTTGAGAAATAATTTTTTAAAATGACAAATTGAATGCAGATTTTCAAAACAGTAAACTAAAAATGAACTTAAAACTGGAAATTTAAATACAAACCAAAATAGTCCTTAAGCTGTTATAACTCCAAGGGGCTATCTGCAAATTTCTAGAGGTTTATGGGACTGAATGCAATTTATCCCAAAAGCGAGGGGTGTGGAAATGAAAATAACACCAATTACTCTATAGCAGCAAATTGGGGTTTTAGAACAGAGGGTTCACTTTTCCGAAAATCGTACGCGTAAACTGAAAAGCAGTTTTCTTCACTTATTCACAGGGTTTTATTTCAACAATCTTGATCGTTCGTGTCGTTTGAATTGAGGGATTTTTCCCCACGAACGGCGGCGCGTGTAGAGATATGGTGGCGAAAAAGGGCGGTAACCGAGGAGGGGAAGATGCAGAGGAGGAGCTGAAACGAGAGCCCTTACAGGCTATACTCTTGGCCGATAGCTTTGCCACGAAGTTCCGTCCCATCACCCTCGAACGCCCCAAAGTATGTTGCTTATTTATTTTTACGCACAACAATTGCTATCAGCATCTGGATTAATTAACAATAAGAATAATTGGTCATTTTCCACTTCATTACTGGTGTAATTTTGAACTCTGCAAATAAAATTTCTTAATGCACCTGAAACATATTGATCCAATATATATTTTCGTTTTTCCCTCTGGTAACATAATTGCATGAGGTCGGCTTATTTTCAGGATTGCAATATTTATACGTTTGTATACATTATCCATGGGTTATTTCGTTTAGTGAGAAACTCGGAGGACTGAGGACGAGTGCAGGATGTTGTTTCGTGAATGCTTTTGTTACACGTGCACATACATGAATTAGGCCTTTTCTTGCAGTGTATTGTGTTGCGAAAATAATCAGAGAAAAATTACTTTTTGTCTAAAAATGAAAATATTGCCTTGTGTGTATGGAAGTTTCTATATACGTAAATTTAAATACAGACATGTTTGGTTCTTAGTTGCTTTCATAACCTCACTCATGGACCTGACTGGTTTTAATGTGTTCTGTATTAATTGTTGATGATTTAATACTCATTAGACGTTTAAGAATATTTTGTGGCATTGTTCTTGTGAATTTGTTGGTATGACCTATTGTAATTAGAAAGTAAAATTTTGATTTGGTTTTATATGTTGTGTATTTTATTCTTTTTTGTTTGAAGGTACTATTACCACTGGTCAACGTACCCATGATAGACTATACCCTGGCATGGCTTGAGTCTGCTGGGGTCGAAGAAGTTTTTGTCTTTTGCTGTGCTCACTCCAAGCAAGTGATAGACTATCTAAAAAACTCCAAATGGTTCGGCCAACCAAACTTTGCGGTTTCGACAATCGAATCACACAATTCTATCAGCGCCGGAGATGCTTTGCGACTTATTTATGAAAGACATGTGGTATGTTGATGCTCTGCAACTTATAGCTCATTACCTGATATTATAATGTCAATCCTTATACAGTTTTTTAAAATAACAAAACCCTTCTAGAAAATTAGCATCCCTTGCCTGGAAAAAAAATTATATTCTTGTAACATAATTTGGGTGTGTTTGAGCCACATTATTTTGGAAGAATGTATTCTGGAATAGTAGATTGATGGAGAATGTGTGGTTGAAAAAGAAGGATACGTTATTAATATGATGAAAAATATTATTTTATTGAAGAATGTGTGGTTGAAAATGAGTAGAAGAATGAGAATGAAAATTTTAATATATACCAAACAGGGGCTTTGTATAAGCTTGGCCGGTATCTTTTTGTTTTTGGGTGGACTAGTATAAGAGGAAAACCTTCTCAGACAATTAAATTAACTTGATAAATATCTTACTTTTCTTCTAAGTAGCCCCTTTTGATTTTGCTAAGAATCAGACTTCTAGTAGATTTTGACAAAAGTTGAGTAGTTGAAAAGTTGATAAAAGTTTTGGTCTCATAAAATGCGTGATTGAAAATGAGTTTGGGGAAAAATGAATTTTAAAGAATTGGGGCCAAACGGGGGCATAGATTTTGGCTTCTTCAAGCCCACATGAGTTTTCTTTGTCATCACATTAGAACTCAGTGAATGATGACATGCAATAATTCATCGCATAGCCTATGCTAAATAAACACAGTTTCAGTGTCATGAAGTTTGAACTTTTGAAGATAAACGTTGGCAGAGACAGGAAACGAAAGAGTTAGAATTTATTTTTATATAAAATGGTATTCCTAGCACGGCATCAGATTATCAAGACTGAGTTCTAGTCATTTGGCATCATTGTAATTGCTCCAGTGAGAAAGCGTGGAATAATGACCATTCCTAGGATTTTGATATGGAAAGAAACCACGTCTATGCTCATGCTGTTTGTCATTACTATGGAAAATTGGAAAGTATTATAAGTTGATGTTATCTTTCTTCGCGTCATACTCATAACATATAAGGCTATCATCTCTTTTGATTGCAGATGTGCATTTCATTTTATATATGAGTTTCTTTTGAATGGTGATGCCCTTTTCTGTTGATGCTTACTATTTTTGCAATCTCTAAGCTAATGACAAGCTAACTTGGTATATACATTTTCACTTTGAAGATAAGTGGAGATTTCATCCTTGTTACTGGGGATACAGTGAGCAACATGCCACTTACACAGGCACTTAAAGAACATAAAGAGAGACGGAGAAAGGATAATAATGCTGTAATGACAATTGTCATTAAACAATCGAAGCCTTCATCAATCACTAACCAATCTCGTCTTGGAACGGAAGAACTCTTTATGGCAATTGATCCTGATAAAAAGCAGCTGCTGTATTATGAAGATAAGGCTGATGATCATAAAGGGACCATCTCGCTGGATAAGGCGTTGCTTATTGATAATGCTTCTATATCTCTTCACAATGACAAGCAGGTTCTATTTCTTTTAAGATGCTTTAAGCTTGTGTATTGACTTAGCATTTTTTATGACTGAATATAAAAGAAAAACTATATGGTTTTTACACGTTACTACTTTTCTCTTTGCTTTTTGAGTATGTTTAATCAGTGACAGAGAATTAGTCAGTTGTGCAATAAAAATGACTTATGTTGATCTGTAAGTAATGACAATATAATGTATCGGCGTTGAATCTTTTAAACACTACTGACCTGGTAGAGCTCTTTTGCTCCACTATCTTACCTTTGTTCCCTCTTCTGAAGCAGGACGATTTAGCATTGATCTTTACAACAAGTTCACCCCTGGAAAGCTTAAGATTTATTTTTTATTACTCAAAATTTATGGGAATAACATTGCTTCGTCAAGAAAGTTTAGGATTTGAAGCACAAAACAAGCAAACTTTGCCATTCCTAGCTTCTCATTTCTTAATCAAACCCACCCATGACCTCTATTAGTGTTACGTTGAAACCTGCAAACGTACGAGATCGTTTTATAAGTAATAGAAATAATAAGTTTTGAATTTATCGTTTTCACAATGAATAAGGTTTAAAATGTAGTTCAATAGTTAGTATTAAATTCGAGTGAGTAGTGACAGCAAAAGAGTGATTTTATGGTTGTTTATACTACCTCTAATCTATACTAATAAAGTAAATTATGGTTTTAATGAACGTGAATGCTTGTATTGGATTCATGATTCCCGTATTTTCATCTATTTCAATTGTCAATTAATAATCTAGTTAATTTCATGCATTTTTGACAATCGATAACGCTAATATGTTAAATGCTCTTTTCGACACGATCCTATTCTTAGTCCAAATTCATATGAAAATCATACATTTAGTTTAGTTTATCTACATGATTACATATGTCATAGATATTATTCCTAATACCTATTGCTCATATGTTGATTTTACGTCTTTCTAAACTTATCGTGAGTATTCCTTCATTACAACAAGTAACTAATTATCAATTGATGGCCGAACAATTAAATAGTGCAATGAGAATGTAAAATCAATCAATAAATAACAAGAAATACCTAAATTAAATTCTTAAATTGAAATAAACAAAAATAGGGTTCCTCAATCATTCAATACAATGGATTACCTTGGCTAATCATCCTAAATATTGAATTACAGAAGAAAATATGGAATAACATCACCCAGATCAAGAAAAGATTGACGAAAGTGGAGAAATCCACTTTCTTGAATGAAATTTTGAATAGGGAGGAAAAATCTTCAATAATCTTGTAAAAATCTGCCTTTGATTGATGAATTGGCCTCGTTCTTCACCTCCAAAATATGTAGAATATACCTCCAAAATATGTAGAATATATGAATTTTCGGTCTAGGGAGGTCCTACCATGTTCTTGTCGAGTTTTGATATTTAAAGAATGTCAAAAAAATTGCATTGAATTGTTACTAAAACAAAAATAAAAAAAATTGGATTTTTTCCCTTTTTATACTTAGGCATGCACCTAGGCAAAGTCAGGGTGTGCGCCGGCTTGTTTGGGGCACCTTAGGAGGTCTTAGAAGAGGAGGAGGTGCCACCTAGACTTGTCCCGAGTAGCTTTCGGTATTTTTGTCGTAACTTTCTCTCCCGATATCTGATTGAGGCGATTCAAAGTGTGTTGAAAAAGCTGACTCAAAGGGTTACTATTCTTATTTAGATATCATTTTCCAATTTGAGCATTTGCTATACCAAAAATGAGCTTCAATATGAGGCAGAAAATCTAGAGCATAACTCTTTCGGATAAAAATTGATGTTTGATAATGCTTTGACTATATTTCATCAATTTGACTTCTTTTCTTATCCAATTGACACCTAGTACTCTTGAATCTTTATCATGAGGTCCGTCACAACTTTTAAGTATTTGTACTTTAGTCCTCGAACTTTAGACTTCCTTAATTTTAGCCCTTTTCCGTTCTTTCTTCCAATTTTTCGTCCAAACACGAGTTTTTCCTAATAAAAGCAATAAATAAAAAATTAGGCACTATCCGTCCAAAGATTAACAAAATATAATCATTTAGGACTTTGAATAAGCGTAGAAACTACACTTATCAATTAGAAAGGGTGTTGGATGTGGTTAAGGAAGTGAAGAAGAAAGTATACGACCACACATTAGATTGATTGAAAAGGATAAGACATCATGCCTAATTTGGAGACTTTTAGAGGCCATTAATTCTATGAATTTGAGGTGATAAAAGAAGAAAAGGAAAATGAATACTTAGGGATAAGCTGTTTGGAATGATGTGTGGTCTAGTTGACAATAGGAGGAAATGTATGGTGATAAGCGAGAGAGAACCATATGGTGAATAACTTTACTATGAGTTAGGTTCCTTGGATATTGAACCTTGTGATGTAACCCCTATTAGATCATGTCGCAGTTGTGAAATCTCTTAACTGGTGTTGAAGCCGAGACCTTTTTATTTATATATGTTGCTATTATATTTTCTCCACTTTTTTCATTTTTGGTAGACAAAACAACCTATTTACAGAAGTCTTCCTGGATAGATCCTAATGATCTGTCCTTGTAAGGACATAAACATTTTTTTTTCTTTTCCATTCACATTATTGGCAATGTTGTTAACAGGACTGCTATATTGACATATGCTCTCCAGAAGTTCTTAGTCTTTTCACAGACAATTTTGACTATCAACATCTACGTCGTCACTTTGTCAAGGGGTTACTTGTTGATGATGTAAGTATCTATTATATATCTTTTAAGCTGTTTTCAGGATCTCTTTCTCCCTCTCCCCCTCCTCTCCCGGCCCAATACACAAAAAGGAAAACAGAAATGATGTTCAGCATTAATCTTTTTTTTCCCTACATCTACATCCAAATCCGCTTGTGATGCAGTCATGTGCATATATGCATATGTATATATGTTTCTGCGGGATTTCGTTAGAAATTGTTTTGATAGTCGTCTCCGGGGGAAAAAATTTTGTTTTGTCTGTATGGATACTAATGTACACAGCATTAATCTTCTATATTTGCTCGTTTTTACTCTCAGATTATGGGGTATAAAATTTTCACTCATGAAATTCATTCAAGTTATGCGGCTAGGATTGATAACTATCGTAGCTATGACACCATCAGTAAGGATATAATACAGAGGTGGACATACCCATTGGTGCCTGATGTCCAGTTTTTTGGAAACTGTGCAACCAAGCTTGAAAGACGGGGAATGTACCGCGCATCAGGTGAACAGAAACTAAGCTGTGTAAAAATTTTCAGATGCTTGCATAGCTGTATTTGGTATTGTTGCTTGATAAACTTATCGAGATAATTTTTCTTTCTTGGGTGTTGCAACTAAAGATATAATTTTTTTCTTTTATTTCAGTTGTGGTAATGCCATCTTATCCTGGAAACATACTACTTGCACTATACACTTCCCATAAAATAAAATCTGTTTTCGAATTGTTGGTTAAAACCTTAAAGGTTGCCAAAAAATAACAGGGCTCTGTGCATCTGGGCTTATTCTACAGACAAATTTGGTTTGGGATTTAATTTGTGACATGTGCAGGTGGCTAAATTACATTTTTAACCTGAAAATTCTATGAATAATTCAGCTGCAGATAATTTTCTTAATTATGCAAAATGTAAGACATTGCATTTCCAGTGTCTCAACTTTTGGCAGCTCTGTTTCTTTTAATGGTGACATTCAGTGTGTTGTGTGCTTAAGGCATGGTGCCCGACCTTCACATTTAGAAATAATGCTAGCAACGACTCATGATTGGAACACTTCACTTTGTTACATTTTCCACTCACTACTGGATGGCTTCTTTTTTACCTGAGTTTTTCAGAGGTTGGGTTATCACGTTCTGCAAAAATTGGTCCTTTTACTGTCATTGGAAATGGCACCTCCATCGGAAGCAACACTGAAATATCAGATTCAGTTGTTGGGGAAGATTGTGTTATTGGATCAGATGTTTCAATAGAGGGTTGTTATATATGGAACAATGTAACTGTCGAAGATGGATGCAAACTGAAGCATGCAATAGTATGTGATGGGGTGATTATGAAGTCTGGTGCAGTTTTAGAACCTGGTGCTGTTTTGTCTTTCAAGGTACTGTCCTGTTCTTTGGTGACATTTATTTATTTCCTCCATTTCCACTGATATAGTTTGATCAAACTTTTGTTTGTTTAATTTCGAAAAGTTTTAACTTCTTCAAGAATAAATAGTTAAATGAAGCTTTGAGGGGGTTTTTCAACAGCAAAATATAAGTATCCTGGAGGATACAGATTCTATGTGATAATTCATTTCACTTTTACTCTTATAAAATTGTTTAGTTGACATAGAGTGAAAAGATTGAAAAAATACAATGTGTTTTTCTTTTTACTGAAACTCATTTTCAATTTGAAGGTTCTTCATATTGCAAGTAGTTATTATTTTCCCATTTTGACATATAAATGAAGCATTATTTCACATTTCATGTCACACATGACAACAACCAGCTATTTTCATTGATCTAAGATGTATCTCAACATATGGTCTTTTATTTTACTTGAGTTTCATAGTACCTCCTGCTTCTATGCCATGTAGGTCGTAGTTGGACAACAATTTATTGTCCCTGCCTACTCAAAGGTGTCTTTACTTCAGCAACCGGTCAAACAAGATAGCGATGAGGAGCTTGAATATGCTGACAATAGCAGTGGCGTTATAGGAATTCCATGTAACTTCTGACTCTGTGAATATCTTTTGTCATACATTAGCATGGAACTGAATCCTTATAGATGTTAAATCTAATAGTTGGGTTCAAGTTGCGATAATGCCTATATTCAGTTAAATAACCTTTTTTTGACTTCGTGAATCTTTTATATTTAAAAATTTAAAAAATATCACAGCTGAATCTACATGTAATGATATAATTGTCAGAACTTTCACTTTTTACCAATCCAATTGGCTCGCTGTATCCCATCCTCTAAAAAGGAAAACTTGGAATGACTTACTGATTTTGTTGGTCTTACTTGAGTATGAGAATCAGGTACCTTTGTGGATCTAATTGTCATTCAAATGAATATTCAACTTTTTAATTTGATTGAAAAGAGACTTTACTTTGGATATGGGTACACGGACAATATTCATAAATTAATGTACTAACATTAGATGCTCTAATTACATCGCATGCAAATTTGACTGTTAGAAAGATATAGTAGTGGTGCATTTCAGAAAAAGAGTATATGTAAATAATCGTAAATCGTTCTGGTTTAGTGCCAAACTTCTGAGAGTCAATTCATGTCCTAATGTATACGTTTTTTTTATAGAAGTTTTATACAGTCCTTACTTTGATACGCAGCAATCTCAAGTACACCTGAAAAGTTGAATGATCAATTCAGCACCAAGTTGTCTGATTCACAACAAGGGGCTGAATCTGAGGTCTGTTTTTTTCCTTTTCCTTTTCCATTTCCATTTACATTTTTTCTCTTCTTTCCTACATGATTGTGCCTTTGAAACCATTTTCTTTCTTTTCTTTGATAGCCCGTGTATTTCTTATCATTCATATTTTCTAAGTTTTCTTAACCAGCAAAGAAATTTTATGATTTGACATTGGGGAAACTGCTGCCTGAAATATATAAAAAGATATATTTTTCTGAAGAATCACCACAATATAACCTGGTCCAGCGTAATCATAAAAACGTAATTCAAAATTTTGACCGCTACATAGCATTGGCAATAGATCCAAAAAAGGATCTAAAAATATGAATTTCTAGATATTTTTGTCTGGTCTACATGAGGAATCACTAGCCATTAAGAGAGTGCAAATAGTTGATGAAGCATCTTGTTCTTCTCCTATTTTTTACACTTGGGAGGACTGGTAGTCAAAGTTGATTCGAAGTATAATTATTTTAGGACCCCATTGCATTGTCAATTGAATTTCTCCAACTTCAACTACTCAAATTTATTGAGGATAAAGCTTACTTTGTTGTTGGTTATAATATCGTACCGTCTCCTAATCAGTAATTTATGTACCAGGTTGGCGACGGTGGTGTTGGTTTCATATGGTCACTTGGTGAAGGAGGGCATGAAGAAGAATGGAGACATTCAGTTGCACCAATACCTGCAGATAGACTCGTTGAGATTATTAAAACCGCAACTGATGAACTGGAGATATCAAATCAAGATGGCAATTTTCTTCCACCTTCAGGAGAGCTGGAACCTGATTCTGTTGATAATGATTCCGATGAGGATGCCAGGGATGATTATTCCTATTTTGAGAAAGAGGTACGTGCTGATAATTATTCTCCTGTACACGCACATGGTATTTGAAATCTCATTCTGGTTATAATTCTTCATACAGGTTGAAGCAACTTTTCTGAGGGCTGTTCATGAAAATGTTAAAGAAGACCATATAATTTTAGAAGTAAACTCACTGAGGTATGTTATTTACTTCCCTAGCTAGTTTCTTTTGATCTTATTCTACGTTAGAGAAATTTCATGTCATGTATGGGGGAATATATTGAGTCCACAATGGTCGTAGAGTTAACCTGAATATGCCATAAAGAAATGCCAATGGAATAAAAATATGTTTGAGCAATTGATGAAGATAACTAAGTAGCCAAATTACTAATGCTTTCTATCTATAATTTACTTGTCTTATTTAGGGCCATGTAATGTTATTAGCAATATTTTTCTTTACTTTCACAATTTGCCTGTAAATTCTCTTCACGTACTGCAGCTTCTACTGTCATCTTTCATCAAATCATTCCTCTAGATGCTTTTATCAATATATTTTAAAATACATTTTGACCCTTTTTCCATTAGAAGAGTAAGATACTATCAATCAGCTAGCTGACAGGCATTCAGATGAACATGTTCATGCCCCTATTCAATGCTCGTCACTTTTTGCGACATTGTACATAACTAATGATAAGACTGATATATTCAAACAGGTATTGTTCGCTCAAAACATTGTTCCATCTCACTCAAATCTTTCATGTCTCAGGTTGTCGTACAATCTGACATCTACTGACTGTGCCAGTGCATTATTCTATTCGATGATGAAATTGGCTTCGGATACTCCTCATGATACACCCGGCAAGTTTCTAATCATGATAGCTGTTTCTTTCTTTGTTTTTGACATGTATTAGCTAAAAGATCACGCTCTTATGTTTTTCCTTGTCAGCGGCTTTGTGAAGGACTATAAATACTCTCTTTATCACGTACTCTAATGCAGACCAAGATATGGCTATAATGACAATAATTGATAAAGAGGCAATTATTAGAGGCTTTGTGAAAGACTATAAATACTCTCTTTATCACGTACTCTAATGCAGACCAATATATGGTTATAATGACAGTAATTTATAAAGAGGCAATTATTTTATCTGAGCATTTAAATTATTCTAGTACTCTGGCAGATAGAGTGGATATTAGAATATTGTGTATCTCAGTGTGGAAGGTTATAGCTTTTCTTTAATACCTGGAAGTGGAACATTATAATTACTCCTGCTTAATCAAAAACGTAGAGGCCACGAGTTCAAATTTGCTGCAAGTGGCCATCAAATTACCATTTACTTAAAATGTTAAATTACATTAGTGGAAATTTCTTTTCCAATTTCTCTTATGTGAGCACTTGTCTCAAGCTTCACTACATATTAATAGTGATATCTGCTTCTGCTGCAATTTCTCACAAAGCAGTGCTTGATGTCATTCAGTTGTATATGAACTCTTCTGAAGAAGGCGCATTGTTTAAAAATTCGAATAAATTTGATAATGTGAAGAGTCCCCGATGCTAATTAGTTTATGGGTGTCTGTAAGCGCTAAGCATTCAAATCATATGTGCATTAAGGACTTAAATGCTTTCTTGCAGGTGAATTGGTTAAAAACGTTTCGACTGTGATTACACAGTGGAAAAAACTTTTGAAGGATTACTTGACTAGCATAGATGAAGAGGTAGGTATCTGGCCATATTGAATTTTTTGCTGACATGTCATGTTCCTCCTTTATTTAATGGGCTTCTTGGAATTCAATTTATTTTTACTGCGTTATGCATCTCAGGCACTATTGCAAGCTGCTTGCAATATCTACACTACCATTTGCTTTATCTAGGTTACGTGCGTTTATTTGCTGAAATTTGTCAGAAAGTAGCAAGGAGTGAAATATGCAGCAATGCAAGACAACCACCATTTTGCTTTCTTGGTTCCTGAAAATACCAGGAAACAAATAATTAACTCACGTCCTAGTCCATCCAACACTATCATTTTGAAAGTTCTATTGCATCTCTATTGTTAGAGTGATAGGTGGCGGAGGAGTCAATGCTCAATAGCAGATTCTCCAAATTATGCAAATTATTTCAATTCAGCTATCGTAGCTGAATGAGAATAATCTGAAGAATCTGTAATTGAATATATACTCATTTGCCAACTAAAACTCTTTTAGCATTTATAACCCATATTCCTCTACTGTCTAAATGTTATGTTTGTGATTGTCCTCCTACAAAGACATAAAGGCCTCTGCTTGGAAGTCATTATGTCTAATAATTCGAGCCTCGCGTTCAAGTCGTTATATTATACGTGTTGTCCGCATTGGAAAATCATCTATCCTTCTTCCCCTCATGGATTTTTGTCGCATACCTTAAGATTCGAACTTAAGACCTCTACCTTACGAGAGATGCCCTTCTAAAGTGGACGGTACGTATTATATCAAATTTTGAGTACGAACGATTCGAGCCTGTGTCCAAGCTGTATCTTTCTCAATTGGTACCAGGATTTAATTTAAGTATCACTCTGTGGCACGGACACTTTAACTAGGGTAGCGTGTCCGTGTCCGATACGTTACCGACATTCCTTGAACACTCTACTGTGGTCATTTTTTTTTATCAGAAGTATTATATATTTTTAACTCAAAGTTATTATTAAATAACAAATAGGTACTCATATTTAACTCATATTTAAAATATTTTGACGGGAAAAATTAATAACAAGTATAAAGCTAAATTTGTATTATATAAATAAAGAATTTAATCAACATGTTGATGGCGTGACGTGTCAATACTTTTTTGAAAAATTACATGTCGACGTATCGACACGTGTCTTGTCGGACACAAGTGTACGTGTCGTGCTTCCTAGGTCTCTCATAAGGCAAATGTTTTGGTTTCGAATTTTGGAGGACGTGATAGCATTTTGTAAAAGGTAAAAGGGTAGATGCACTTTCAAAGTGGATAGTACGTATGATATAACGGTTTAGACACAGGTTCGGATTGTTGCAAAAAATGCGACTCAATTGATATTAGTGCTGAACTTAAGTTTCTCACAAAGTAGATGATTTGGTTTCGAATCCTGGAGGATATGACAGAAATCCGTGATGGGTAAGAGGGCGAATGCTCTCCCAAAGCGGACAATATATATGATATAACGATTTGAACACTGGCTCGGCTCGTAATATTATGAATCCTCCCAAGTTTTAGAGCCTATGCTATTAGTTCGTGTGCTCGCATTGCACTTGCAAAATAGACCTTTTTCCAGTGGGTGCACACTTTTACTCAAATCTTTATGTCCTGACTTAAAGTGTAAATTTGGCTTGGTGCGGCCTGCCTTTGGAATAGCTTGGTGTGAGCCACCTATGGGCCCGGAAGATGGTATACTCTCACTTCTGAAACTACCGACCTTGAATTCCTTCATTATGTCATTATAATTTTCTTTTGATAACATTCTCCTTTGTGTCTCCTTATTTATATAAACAAGTACGTATGAGATCCACGGGCTTGATCTTCTCTAAGTTATAAAGAAAGAAGGCCTTATAAATCCCATTAAGAAGCATGCCCTTCAACAGATCATGCAATATGTGCTTTTCTGCTAGATCTTATTCTTACCTTTGTCCGATTTTCAATGAAGAAGGAACACCCCTTAAGGAAAACTGTAAATAAGAGAAGGGATCAAAAAATTTCGTAGAGTTCATCCAAGGAGATGCGAAGGGGGAAGGAAGAATTTATCAAACTTCTGATCTTCAAAGCTTTGGTTCACTTGATATGTGTCTGTTCAATATCTTGTTAAGTAATCAAACCAAGTTTCTTCAGTTCTAAGCCCAAAATCTTATTTTTTATCAAAATTGCATCCAGAATTTGCCTGCCAATTTTGATTCTTGATCGAAAACTCTATATATAGTCTTGATGGTACTAAATTATAGAATCCTTATTTTATTGGCAGTTTGTTAATTATATTCTTCTCTCATTGCAGATTGAAGTGATTTTGAAATTTGAAGAAATGTGCTTAGAGTCCACCAAGGAATACAGTCCATTATTTGTGCAGGTAAGTTGTTTTGTTGGATAGGGGATATTTGCAATGTTTTACTGTCTATGTTTGTGAGGTGAGTTAATATTTACTACCGCGGTTGAATAATTGTCACATTTATGTGTAATTAGTACCTCGAACATCAAACTGCTGATATTTTGGTCGATTAAAATCTTCGCCCTCTAGATAAATGAATTAGTAAATGAACAAAAAACGAACACATGGATCAGATGAAAGAATGGGATATGAGCAACATATATACGATGAGGAAATTTTACATATAAAAATAAAAATTCTTCTTAGTATTGTATATTCATGTGTGGGTTGTGAGTTTTTCTGTATGTAGTACTTCTAGTAGTCAGCAATTGTGTTTAGTAGAGGAGCATATTTTGTAAAGCTTAAAAAGTGATAGTGTAAATAAATTTCACAATAAATTATATTTTTGTTGGTCAGTTTGATACTTTTAAGTTGCTTATTTTGACAGAGTTACTTTTCTCTTTTAAGAAGTACCATAACGAGACATGCTCTTAGTCTAGTTTCCATGGTCCTGCGCGTGGATAAGTGATACCATGGGTCCGTTTGATTGCAAGAGTGGAAAATGGGTGGAAAGAAAATGAATTTCAGGGAAATTAATGGTCTAGAACTTGTTTTGCAGGGAATTGTTAATTAAGTGCGTTTGATTGGTATAATTTTTCACTCGAAAAAATTTTAAAATTTTGGATTTTTTTGTTCACGTTTGGCTTTATTTTACATAAAAATTGTCCATTAAAGTGAATTTTTTTTTTTACAATTGGTTATGAAACTTGTTACCATTGCCAAAAAGTAAAAAAAAAAAAAAAAATTTATTAAAAAAAAATTTTAAAAAAATTTT
>CAIGRK010234473.1:0-12978 GCA_903798315.1 Fraxinus greggii | reverse complement strand
TCTCCAGATCAGCGACAATCTCTTTAAACACAGCCAGATGGTCATCCAGTGATCAGCCTTCTGCCATGCGATGAGAATAAAGCCTCTGCTTCAGATGAATTTGCTGGTCAGATTTTTGGTCATGCACAATTGCTCCAATTTCAACCACAATGTAGCTAATGTCTTCTCCTTCAAGACATCATGAAGAATGTTAGATAGATGAAGATGAATCTGCGAAAGTGCCTTGCGATCCTTTCGTTGCTTCTTCTCTGTTGTTCAAGTTGTGGGCATCTTATCAAATCCCAACAAAGCATCATCTAAATCCATCAGCGCCAATATAGCTCTCATCTTCACTTGCCACAAAGAAAATCTTGTACTACGATCCAACAGCGGAATATCATACTTCATGGTAGCCATCAATATCCAAAACCTCAAACAATCAAATCCTTGCTCTGTGGAACTTATAACCTTGGCTCTAATACCACTTGTTAGGAATTTGATATCACACAAATAAATAAGCAAGAACACGATTTAAAAGAAAAATAAACAAGAAAATGAAATTGGCAAATGAACCGAATATTTTATTAACAATCAATGAAAAGAAAAATACAACTTCTGCAACTTCAGATCTAATAACATTACTAAACTGAATGAAGAGAATACTAGTTATAGAAGACTTGTACAAATCCTAAAATTAACCTAAATTATGGAAATTGGGTCAAAAATCGCGTAAAATCAAAAAATAAGAAAGTAAATTTGCGGCCCGTCGCTGGAGCGATAAGCGAGCTACAGCCTGTCGCTCGAGCGACAAGTGGGCGACGACTTCCCTGATCCAATTTTGCTTCTCTCGCTCAAGAGAGAGTCGAGCGTCCATCCAGCGCCGTCAATCCGCCTTATTTCTTTCTTTAACCCTATTTTGACATATTTAAGCTCAATATTTCAAAACGTGAAACCCTAAATCCAATTTAGACTGAATTGGGTCACAAAACCCAATAGTTATTGATAGTGAAAAGTATTTAGGACATAAAAGTGCCTCTGAGACAGATATGATGTTAGTGATCAAGCAAAGATGTGAAACAAATTTTCGTACAAAACCTTAACAAACTCGAGCAAATTGTAAAATTTTAAATCAACTTAACTGTAACACAGCTAAATGTGAAGAAATTACAGAACACAGGTAAATAAATTACAGAAGATAAACACTACAATATGTATATACAATGAAATGTTTAATGCATAAGTCAAACCTCCAGATAGTTTCCCTGTTTCGGTTCTTTGCCATTCTACACTCTTCTTAATTTTTTATCACAGGTTCATCATCATCAGAATCGATCCCGACCCATTTAATGAATGCAAATAGAAATTCCCTGAAGCTTATTTTTCCATTCCTGTCCAAGTCCATTTCTTCTGCACATTCAACAGTACCATAAACCAAGGTCAGTATTAAAAACGAAACTCTGAAATAAAAGTCCTAGAATTGTAGCAGGTAAAGACAGTAACTAAAGGGCTAAATCTTAAAGAATTATGTAGAGTTAATAACTAAATCGATCCCTCGTGATGTGAGAAGGAGATTTCTCCCGGGGAGAAGCCTCGTTTAATGCCTTGACCACGTCTTTCTTTTTCAGCTTTCCTTCACCATTTTTGTCAAGAAACAAAAATACTTCAATTATTGTATTAAAGGTGGCATCAATTTGTGGCAATTCCATCTTCAGTATCTGTAAAAATTTGGTTGTGATAAATAGCAGATTACAAGTCGAAATATATCTTTCCCAAGACAAAAAAGAGTAAATAACTTGAAAATAAGAATATCATTGCATATACTGTGCTAACCGAGGATGAACAATCCGTGAGAAGATAAATTAGACAAAGAAGAACAATGAACTCGTTGAATTGTATCCCTTCATATTCATTCATGTCGCAGTAATAGAAAAGATCGTCGATCTCTTCCTCTCTGACATGAAACTGTAACTTCTGCAAGCATTTCTTGAGTTCTTCGTGGTCAATAGTTCCATTTGAATCCTCGTCTTTGCAAGGAAAATGAAAGAACGATTGAGAACTAATTGTAAGTTTCTCATAATGCTTCAAAAACAAGAAAAAAACAACTTTCTCTGTAGTCCCGACTCACCAAACTTTTCGAATACACCTCTGATCTCTTTCAATCCATCTCTGATCTGAGGAAATTTCAGGATTATGCTATCAATTGATCTGAAATTGTTGTTCCCTGGAGAATTTCTCTTAATCTCTATCATTTTCCTTTCAAGCTCAGAATCTAGTCTCTTATAAGTGTTTGGCAAACTATGGCAGCAGAATAAGACTCCTACTTTATTGAAAAATGACTTCAGAATAGGGCATGGTTCAGATGTGCCTTAAAGATAAAATGAATTTGTGTTAGCATTGTCTTTCGGGAATTCATATTCAACATGTTCAACCAGCTACATTACTGTTAACGTTAGAGAACTTTATGACTTAATGTTGCTCGCAGTTGATGTTAGTTACTAAGATGATGATGTTCAATCCTTCACCAACAAATTAAGCTTTTAGAAGACACCCGTTTACAAAAATTGTCTACATCAAATATTTGATCAAAAATTGAATTTAGTTTGCACGTAAGGGACGAGTTTACAACACTTAAATGAATACGTGTGGTCTACATGAATAACGGTTCCATTGTATACAAATGAAATGAAATTTCACAGGAGAATTGTACACAGTAAGCGATTATCATTAAATTTCTAATACCTAAGAAGAGAAGAAAAAACCCATCAAATATGGAATATCTGTTTTTCAGCAAGAAGAAAAAAAGAAGAAGACTTACCTTGTGAATCTTTCATGGCTTTGAGTGTGAAAGACCTGAAAAAAGATAGCTTTTTTGGTTCAATATATACACAAGACATAGGAAAAGAAAAGAAAAGAAAAAAGAGGGAATTGGGTACTGGAGAAGTAAAGTAGAATTGCTGAAAATGCTATAATGGATTTGAATCCAAGTCTATCTTTCTCTCCTAAGTGGAAATGCCATAATGACTTTGACTACAAGCATCTTTCACACACAGGTACCCTACACTACACACTGAAAATCATCCTGTACTTCTAACCATATTGCTGACCTCTCCCGAGCTTTAAATTNAAGATAGCTTTTTTGGTTCAATATATACACAAGACATAGGAAAAGAAAAGAAAAGAAAAAAGAGGGAATTGGGTACTGGAGAAGTAAAGTAGAATTGCTGAAAATGCTATAATGGATTTGAATCCAAGTCTATCTTTCTCTCCTAAGTGGAAATGCCATAATGACTTTGACTACAAGCATCTTTCACACACAGGTACCCTACACTACACACTGAAAATCATCCTGTACTTCTAACCATATTGCTGACCTCTCCCGAGCTTTAAATTGTTTTTAATCTGCTATTGAACTTTCAAATTTGATTTCCATCTATCAGACTTAGGTCATATTTGTTTCGGATTAAAATCTAAGTCAAAGTCAAAAAATCAATATTAACCACATCTTTCGTGGGTCCCACAATTTTTCAACCACACATTTCAAATTTTTTTATCTCAATCTATTAAAATTCTAATTTTTAATCCTCAACAAACACTCACTTAACATCCCACAAACCCCTATGTCGATGTGGCAAATGAGAGGTGACTGTTAAAAAAACGATTATTTTTTATTAGGAAAAGAATTATTCAACAAAAAATTATCTTTTTTAATGCACTCTATTATCCAACTTGTGGAAGTAAATCACATGTAGCTCCTGTTCGACTACCATTATTTTCAAAATCTTTTTTATTACATATTCATTTTCAATCACGTATTCACTCAATAAAATATTTTACACGTAAATTCAAAACTTTATAGCACTTTCTAATTACACATTCTCCTAAAAATTAATATTCAAAACTCTATTTTTTCAAAATAATGGTTGTCAAACAAGGGCATAATACAATTCCTTTGTTTGAAAGTGATTATTTGCTTCACACCCATTTTAAATTATACATTCTAAAACAATTTAAAGTTCAGGGATTTAATAGAAACATGGGTGGAAGTTCAGGGATAAGAGTATTTAACCTAAAACCGGAAGATTCGGCTAAGTAATCTAGCCAATAAGCGTGTGTGAACAGATTGTCTCCTTTTCCTTTTTTTTTTCCAAACTCCAAACTTGACTTGAAAATGCCATGTTAACTCCAATTTTAGGGACAGATTAAGATTTAGTTAAGATATAAAAGTTTATTCGAAATTGATTGTAGTATCTAATTCGACATGTCTATGTGAGATAATGAAACTTATGCGAACACAGACATTTTGAGTTAGTGCAGGATCAAACTTGCAAAAAAATTATGAAAAACATAAAAGCATTCGACACTTATTACAATTATTCTATATGCCTTTTTATTCCTGACATCATCGGCATTAGTTTCAACTCGAATATGTCCAAGATTGGTGTACAAATGGATAATTAAATGGGATTGATTGAATCTGTTTGAAGAATGTACAAACCACTGATATGAAAGAGAGACAGTAAAGAAAATGGAAATAAATCCATTCTTGAAACGAAGCTATCCTGCGGGACTCATCCAATATTTGACTTCGTCCACTCCAATGACCTTGTACTGTTGTCAAAAAGCACCATGTTCTCGTCACTAAACATAGGTTGTTGTCTTTTCTTCAGTGCAGCGCCCTGTGAAACAGAAATATTATGACAAACTGGACTTCCCTTCGACATCAAACTGCTATCTTTTGAGCAGTCACCTATTCGAGCAGGCATATTGGAATAATTTTTTCTCTCCATAAATGTGGAAACCTCAGGTACAGGAGGATCGACTGCCATCATGCCATGACAGTCATTAGCAACTTTGATTGCCAGTTGCGAGAGCTCTTCCCCAGCAGCTTCTAACCCGGCAGAGGCCACAGTTTGATCTTCAAGAGCTTTACAAGCTTTCTCAAGGATCGACTGAAGATACATGGCTTGTGCTTCAATTCGGAGCTGGAGACGATTCTGAACCTGGTTTGTACCGAATTTGAAACAAGAAACTTTGTTATCACTGTTTGGTAATGATCTTTGAAAATAAGTGGAACAAAAAGAGAATTAAATAATTTCAAGTGATGACGCATTTGTTTTGATTAATGATTCCACATATTAATTGTGAGCAAACCTCGAAATTGAAGGTAACCCAGCACGTGACAAGGTCTAAGATTATTTCTACTTTTCTAAGGTTCAAGGAAGCATGTGAAACGTGCATTGGTGTAGAGGGCGTGTGGAGTCAGGAGGGACGTTTAAGTTTGTGTCGTATTCTGACCAGTTAACATGTTTCTTAATCATAAAAAGAATTGGGCCCTGAGCATGTTAATTGAGTGAGAAAAATCCTCAAGGGTACAAATAAAAGCTTAGAAACGCCAAGAACAAACCTAGTGATGCAATGGACCAGGTCAAGTCAGTTGTTTTGGATTCGATGAATGCTGATGCCATAGGCTTTGAGCAATTTAAGAATGAGGATTCCAATTGCCCTAAATTTCAACCTAGTTTTCATCAGCTTGGGAACGGTAATTGCCATGAGTAGGTTCATTTTCATCTGATTAAGAATAGGTTTTATTGGCCTTCCCTTAAATAGGATGCTGCTAAACTTCTTTCATAGAGTCATACTTGTCAGTTAAAACAAACAAATAAAACATTGGGTTTTACATCATTTACCTGTTCCACATGAACCATAGGAAAGATTTTAGATTAAATTTTGAGATAGATTTTCCAAGAGAGACAATCCTAACCTCGAGCTGCTCGTGCAGTCTTCTTTGAACTTCCATCTGAACTCGCAAAGCCTCAGTGACCTGGTACCCACTGGTAACAATAAGAAAACTAAATTAATTAATACAAGCCAAAACATGTGTGTTGGTTAAGAAATCGCGTACAAAGAGATATACTCATTTATATCTTGGGCCATCATTCTTGACGAAGCTGACATAGATGAACCCGTATCCTTATTTTCAGCTACGCAAGATGCTGCATATAAATTAAAATCAAAATGAATAAACGAGAACAGAAAATGGTAACTATGCTTCACCAAGACAGTAAATAAAAGCCTATTTACCATAGATTCAATGACCCTACTTTCTGGATAAGCATATTTAATTCATATATTTACTAATTAAACAAGGAAAAATGCTGAACCACGATAAACTTATGCATGCGCAAGGAATGTGAAAAAGGTGTAGTGCACAGAGAGCTTTATTGAATAGTGAATACCTTCTTTCGAGTTGTCAGTTACCTCCTTGTTTGCTTGTTTGCCCAAACGGTACTTCTGAAATATTAAATACCGAGTACTTACACTTAGTAAGCCATATTTTTGGGAATCAAATAGAAAAATGCTCATTTTTTTCTTATCTTTATAGGGAATTTGATTGGATTATTAGGGAGGGACAGTTGATAGGTAGCATACTTGAAGATGAGACTTCAGGTGATACAAAGTCAAGCCTTTTACTCCCATTGTTCTCATAATTGTCTTTGGCGTTGCTTCTGCAATGCAAATCAGTAAAGAACATTAAATTAGCTCATTAATCCAAAAAATAAGTGAAAAATAGCTATTGGAACCTCCAAAGATTGTACATGGACAAATAACCAGAAAGTGAAGTAAGGAGAAGTTAAACCCAAGATCATTAAATATATGATCTTTTTCCTCAACAGAACTCTTCCAGACTAGACTGGAGGGAATACCAGGGAAGCATTGGCTAATGAAAGTTGGACAGTGCACCATGTATTTCAACTTATAGGGGCGTGCCGACAAAATTTACATTAATAATTTATTCCCCCTCAAAGAGCCTAAAGTTTTAGACGGGGTAGTTCAACACCTATAAGTTGTTATAAGCACAAAAAGAACTTACCGGCTTAGTTTTTGAGCATATAAGCTCTTACTATGTATAAGCAATGACCAACACTATCTTAGTCATCAAAAATACGTTGCATACATCCCATCCCAAAAGAATTTGTTCGATTTTTTTCCGAGTTCCTTCAGTACCAAACGTGCAAAAGTCTAAGTACACAGGGCAAAGATTATGGTATTGTAAACTTATGCAACTGAAGTGGCAATAAAGACAGTATATAGTCACCAGTGGGTTACCCGGGTCAAGCGATCATCATAATCAATCCCTTGGGCAACATGAGCAGATCAATAAAATTTGATTGATTAAGTCAATATTGACCACAAGTCGACATGCAGACTAGGTTGAAGACCAGCCAAGAAAGAAAGTCATGAGACTTTAGGGTAATTAACATAGCAAAGTTCAATGGGTGACTACTTAGTCTGGCAATAAGGAACAGGGTTTGGCAGGCATCCCAAGATCCATAAGATCTAGGGAGTAAAATTTTGTGTCAATCATACCAATCAGTCTTGTAACCTTCGCCTACTCTGCTGAGTGCATATGATAGCTCACTTGCAAAGTTTAAACTTCGTGAACTACAGAGAAAATCAAATGCCAAATTTGTTATGCTTCCACAAGATTTGACTCCCATGGAATAATCAGTAATTAAGTACCGGTTTACAAGTCATCCAATTAGGCAAGTTTATGTAGTTGGGGAGGGTCTCTTTCAGTTTTTGGCTTCAACAATAATAAAATGCATTTTCTTGGTAAAATGGAGCCCAAATGGGGGCCAAATTATTGTGTTAATCTTGGTCAAAACAGGTGGATTTTGCAACTGGTGACGAATAATCAGGTCGAAATTACTTCCTACAGTTGAGGCCTTTTTCCCAATAGATTGGTTAAAAGAAATATTAAACATCAACCAGCAATATATAAACAAACACTTAAAGAAACAAGAAGTTGTTGATAAAGAGTAGTTCAGGATGCATTATAACTTAAGCTTGAAGATTGAAAAAATTATGCATTTGATTAAAAATCTACCAATAGATTTAAAAATACTTGTAACCTAATTGCACCAAAAAGTCAATTCCAATTAATTAGCCTAAAACAATAAACAACTTTATAGCACAAGGTACAACATTAAAACCCATTTGCATAAGAAAACAAACATGTTCTGTTAACTTCATCCCCCCATCAAAACCCACAATTTTTTTCAAATTGATATCTCTTTTTGAAACTGAACTCCGAAAAAGAAATTCAAGAATATGTGTTTTAGTAAAAAAAAAAAAGATTCAATTTTACAGTTCACATTTTCATGTAAATTTCATACTGAGCAAGTATTTCCAGACCCAAGAAATTAAATACTACTTTAGAATATCACTTCAAATTGAAGCTCCATGACCCAAAAAAGTCAACCAACACATTCAACTTGATAGAGATGAATTGGAAGGATGTGCAAATACTCGTTGAATAGAACTCATCCTTAAAACCGGCAAGTAGGAAGACGATGTCCAACGTATTTATAAAATCACAAGACATTTCCGAGAGATGTGGGACACAAACAGACTGTTACATACATACATATATAGAGAGAGAGAAAAGGGAATGGGAACTAACTATCAGGGCCACCAAGCTGAGTGACAGCATCTACAAATCTTTCATGGAGCTCGGCAGTCCAGCGGAGTCTGGGCTTGGGATCCGTGGTGAGAACAAGGCCTGCCTCCCCAGCCAAGTTGTTGCCATCTAAGGGCCCCTGGTATTCTCCTCCACTCCCATCTAATGGAAGAGAGTGCATTGACATTGAAGAATACATTTTTCAACAAAATGATCACCACAAAGAATGAATTTTCTTTGCAGGGTGTGGTTGAACAGGGCCTGAAGGGCCCGAAAAGTGGGGGTAGAGGATCAGTTTACGTGGTTAGGAATGGTGTATTGGAGCAAATGGGGTGCGTTTGAGATTAGAGAGAAAGTACGTACTGAGTGTGCTGTGTGTAAGAATAGAAGAGGACAGCAATGTCCTCTCCCTCCCTCTCTCTCTCTCTCTCTCTCTCGCTATGAGAGACTTTCATCTTCTAGGATAAATTAGACCGTCGGCTACAACTTTTGGAATTAAGCTATTTGTACACTCGTTATATACAACTCGATTTACACCTTTAATGTGTCAAAATTTTGACTATTAAATGAAAATAATCATACCACGTAACAATCTATCATTGAACTATTTAAAATACAACCAACTTTTTCAATCATTATATCACCTACTTTCTGATAAAGTAACATTATTAAATTAAAAAAGAGGATATTAAAATCAATGCACCAAAATCTGTCAACTCATGTGAGTACATATAGCATGTTACAAATTTTATATGACAATCAACGTCAAACAGCTGAGTATGTTTGAGCCTCATTTTTTTCTTGAGAATACATTTTGAAATAGTATATTGATTGAAAATATTTCGTTGAAAAATAAGGGAAAAAAATTTTGAATTTGCATATTTTATTGAAAAATGTATTGTTGAAAAGAAAAAAGGGAAAAATGTATTTAAAAAAACTTGAAAATCAAACAAGGGCTAACAAATTTTTTTATCAATTAAAGTGTCAAATTGATAAAAAGGGGGAAAAAATAATAATCTAGCTATAGTTTTAACTTTGGTTAATTAACACATAACGTCCTTATTATTCATTACTATTGTGGAAAACGTCATTGCCTTTAATTTTTTGACATTTTCACCATTCTTTCTATATTTCAATGTGTAAAAGTTCATTTCATCCATTTTCTCAATTAAAAGTTGTGAAATGACGAATATACCATTTTTATTTAAATAAAACAAAAAAAAATATTTAATTGCAACCATAGGTCCCAAATGTTTTTAAAAAGTGCAAACGAGTTTCAAATAAATTATTTAAAGAATAATTAGTACATAATGTTCCTGTTTTCACTATTATTATGAAAAAGTCCATAACTTTTATTTTTTGACATTTTCACCCTTAATTAAACATTTGATTGCTCAAACAATCATTTCTATCCATTTTCATCTAATTTCTCAATAAAAGTTATAAAATGACGAATATATCCTCATATTTAAATAAAATAAATAAAGAACTAATTGCAACCATACTCCCAAAAAAATTTTAAAGTGCAAACGAGTTACAAATAAATTATTTTCCTTTATTTTTATTTAAATATGATGGTATATTCATCATTTCAAAGCATTTTATTGAGAAATTGGATGAAAATTGATAGAATGATGGTTTGTGCAATCAAATGTATAATTAAAGGTAAAAATAACCAAAAAATGAAAAATATGGATGTTTTTTACAATTATAGCGAAAGGTATGAACATTATGTGTTAATTCTCTTTTCAATAATTTATTTGGAACTCGTTTACACTTTTTTTTAAAAATGGGACTATGGTTGCAATTAGTTATTTCTTTCTCTTTTTGTTTTATTTAAATAGAAGAGTATATTCGTCATTTCACAATTTTTAATTGAGAAATTGATGAAAATAACTTTTTGTGCAATGAAATGTGAAAATGTCAAAAAATGAAATGTAATAACGTTTTCCACAATAATAAGGAAACGTAAGGACATTTTATGCTAATTACCTTTTTAACTTTCATTTAAAAATTTAATTTGAAAAAAAAAAAAACATGTTCATAAAACGTGTCCTCTTGCATCAAATAATCGCCGACATCACTAAATTATTACGTAAGCACTTGTTAAATACAGATAAAAAATATAATTTTAAAATAGTGATTTTTTGGAGAATATGTTATTGGAATGTAAGAAAAAACGAATTTACGTACAAAATATTTTATTACATGATGTATGGTTAAAAATAAGTTTAAAAAAATAAAAAATAAAAGATGATGTTATAAATAATATGATTATTAGTGAATTACACACATGCGGTCCTGGTAATTATTATTATTGTATCTCTAATCCTTCCCTATAAATATGAGACTTTGGTTATCAATATAATACACACAATTAGAGGGCAATCGAGCCGGCTCGACCGCTCGGCTCATGAAAAAGGGGCTAGTAACGAGCCCGAGTCGAGCTGGCTGGGTCATTTTTTATTGAGCGGTCGTGGGCTCGTTAATAGGCGCTCGCCAAAAAGTTCAGTGACCGAAACAGTCACTAAATTTTTATTTATTTATTTTTTTCTCTATAAATACAAGGCCCTTGATCCAATTTTTTCCACCTAACTCTCATTCTCTACTCTTTATTCTCTTCTACATTTTGCATTATTGAGTTATAATCTTGGTTTTACAATCTATTTTCTAGACTACAACATGTCTACATTCATTTCTCAATTCTACTTCTACATTTAATTTCAATTATTCAATATCAATTATTACATTACAAATTTTCAATTACAATCTTACACGTCGACTTTCTTTAAATTATTGATTTGTCACTTACTATACATTTTATATCAATTCACAAATGGATCCACCCTCATTTGTTGAAAGCTTTTTGGGCATCGGAGGCGAATCACCTATCACGCCGCAAAGTCAATTTCAGAATGAATTTGCCGGTCTAAATGAAGTACCTATTCCCAAAAATATTATGGATTTCGATACTCATGGAAATAGTAATCTAATTGATTTGGATGACGTTGATGTTTTCAAGGCATAACAGGAGGATGAACCTCAATTAGATATTCCCGATACAAGATGAAAGAGAAACGGGAAAAAGTAGGCAAAATGTTATGCTTATTTTAAATTAATTCAAACAGGTCGTGTGGTCGATGAAGTTCTAGAATCAAAAGCAGTATGCAAATACTGTCAACAACGATTGTCATGGCGAAAAGGTATTGGAACTACTCACCTCAACCGTCACTACAAAGCATGTGCTGCCAAACATAGGCTTCTTCCTTTTGGTTAAACGCAGCTACAATTTGGTTGTTCAAGCACCGATTCTACTACTACGCCACTTTCTACGTGGATGTATTCAAAGGATAAAACTCGAACGGGGATGGTGAAGTTTGTTGCCGCTGCTGAGTTGCTTCTAACAATAGCGGATAACCAATATTTTGTCTCCTACGTGAAAGAATATCTTCAACCGAGGTCGTTGGGGTAAGTCAAAACACTCTTCGTTCTGATATAATAGAATATTTCTTTCAATCAAAGAAACTATTGATTACCGATTTAGAAAAATATGGGGGTGTTATATCTTTAACTTCGAATATATGTGAAGGGATTAATAAAATAGGTTATATATATGCAACTGTATACTACATAGACTCACTTTGGTATATGCATAAAAAAAATTATTGCTTTTAAAATTATTGAGTTTCATCACAACGCTAACAACATATTTAATGCTATTATGACCATCGCTAAAGAATATCGTTGCGAGAGTAAAATTCGTTCATTTATATTCGACAACGCTACTATTAATAAGATAGTTATCAATAAATTATGCAAGACGGTTTAAAACATATTAAGAATGAAATTCAAAGAATTATGGATGCACTAGTGTATATCACAATTTTATCTAGTAGAAAATAAACATTTGAGGAATTTTGTGCCAAATCTGGAGTGACGCAAACGAAAACATTTATTAGTGATGTAAGGTATAGATGGAACTCTACTTACTTAATATTAAAATCATGCGAATGCTTTGAATATTTAATAACTAAATTTTATAACAATATGCTTATTAGAAACGATGACGATACTATTTTGAAAGAATCCGATTGGATGTTAGCTTTTAAAATTAAAAAAATATTGATAAGTTTTTATGATTTTACAAATATTTTGTCTGAAGTTTATTACCACACTAATTATATAGTCCTTGAACGTTTTCATGTAAATGTTAGGGATTTTCATAGATATAAAAATATCCACAATTTTAGTTCAATTATATATTCCATAGAATTAAAATTTAGAAAACATTGGAAGACTTGCCTATTTTATTTCTGTTAGCATGTATCATGGACCTCCGATATAATTTAATGGGTACTAAATTTGTAATTGATCAGATTTCAAGAGCTTTAACTTTTAATATATCTATCGCTTATAGAAATTTAGAGCAAACTTTATGTGAAATGTATAAATTATATGCGGAACGAATGTGTATAAATATTAATCGAGTACCCTCTGTCTCTGCACCTACTCCTCCCATTGATATACCAGAAGACAAC
>CAIGRK010234347.1:0-16647 GCA_903798315.1 Fraxinus greggii | reverse complement strand
ATAGGAACTACATCAAAGATAACCTCGACTCCAAAAATATAGAGGTTCCATACATCAAGAGGGCAGATCTACTAGCCGATATAATGACACATGGAGTTGCTAGTGGCCCATTCTATACAATGATATCCAAATTGGGAATGCGTGCTATCTATGCACCAACTTGAGGGAGAAAGTTGAAATATATAATATATTATTCTTATGCACCAACTTGTCGTCTTTGTTATTGTTAGGGACCAAAAATATGATTCCTCATCTTGTATATATATTTCTTCAATTCCATCAATAAATTAATTCTCTCCCAAACCCGTCTTCGACTTGATGTTTTGAAAAGAATATTTAAACTACATACATATTACCATATCTAATAGCCTAAGTTTTTAAATCCACTGGTACTACAAGAACATTCACACCATGGAACGAAAATTAACAAAAACAGTGATGTCATTTAGCCACGCTGGGTTATAATCCCAATTTATGTGGCGTTAATGCAACATTAAATGATAAGTGGAATTAAATCGATCATTTATCTCCACCTTTCATTTGCTCTATCTCATAAAACCACACTAATGAGGCTAAATAGCATTATATTTAATAAAATAGTAAGGGCTAAAAGTAGTAACAAATTCACATCTCACGAAACAAAAAGAGAATGGGGGTAGAAAGCTAAGAGCAACTTCCAAAATGTCATATTTTACTACCTTCCATTCAATTTTTTCTTCTTTTAGGTTTCCATAAGGCTAGCAGCTGGAGTTGAGTGAATTAGAGAATAGGCATTAACTCTGATACTCGGACTCTTCAAAATAGTTCGAGTACCCGTGTGGGACACGACACGACATGGGTATGGGATATGTGTCGGATCCTCCAAGTTTCAACCGGACACTTCATTGTTTTTGTTTCTTCTTCCTTCTTTTTCTTCTTTTTTTTTTCTTTTCATTTTCTTTCTCTTTTCTTCTTTCCCACTTTTGCTCTCTATAACCCTAGCGTCGTCGCTGAGAGGGTGGAGAAAGGTGGCGGCACTAGGTTTTTCCTCCTTTTTCTTCTTCTTTCTTTTTTTCTTTCCATTTTCTTCTTTTTTTCCCTTCCCTCTCTCTCTCTATATCGGTGGTTTAGGATTTTGTTTGTATAAAAGGAAAATGGGTTTCATATAGTGCTACTTAGTACTCCGTTAAGTCCAAATTACAATAAAGTTCCTCATTTTCTATTTTATATAACATTTAGAAATTCTCATAATTGAAAAACAAACCCCAAAATTATATTTTATTCGTCTCAACCCCTTATTAAATACTCATTTCCTTCATTGTGAGTAATTAACTTTGGTCTATTCAAAATGATATCCTGGATTAGTAAAAAAATTGAAGTTTGAAAGACGTACCCGTGTTCGAAATTTGGACTATTTTTAGCCATATCCCCGTATCCTGCTTTTATAAAATAAAAGATTCGACACTTAGATACGTACCGGTACCCGATAACCGTATCCGAGTCCGAACATCATAGGGCATTAATTAGACACATGATGTTGGGCAGTAAAATTATGACGTGCTCCCCAAAAAGGAAAAAGAAATCAATAATAATGTTAGATTTGCATATAAAAATTAATATAAGGCAATATCAATGCATTTCTTGTCCAAATTATCTTGATACTTCAGCAATGAACTTGACTTGGCAGGAATATTTGCCACCTAAATGGCTAAGTGTTTAAGAAACAAGTATCTCATACATATAAATGGACTCATCAATATCAAGATGAATCCCGCTATAAGGAAACCATTGAGGATTACTTCATCTTTATTCAGAAACTTGAAGGAAAAATTAAGACTTAAGTAACCAGATGCAGCGCCCGGGCTTTACCACCCAATCGCTCGGGAGGAGTGAAAAAGGCATAAAGAAAACAAAGATACTGAGTTCAACCTCCAGATAGTGTATATCTTTGGTAAGCTTAAGGACAAAAGAGATTTAATTGACAGGATCCTTTTTTGAACTTCTGTTCTCATCAAGGTGGCCTTGTTTTATTTCACATTTATTGCTTAAGGCTTATGACTTTTCATATAACCATTTTCGATACAATTCCTGAAGTAGATCCAAAAGCCAAATTTTGCAAGAAGTAATTCTCTGACTGAAAATAAGATAGATCTTTCATTGATTGCAGATTTGATAAATTATGAATAAAATGCAAGAAATGAGTGTTGATTATGCAAAGGTGTAGAACCACCTCATCTAAAATTTTACATTGCTACCTTAGTGAAGAATTTTTATCTAGATTAATATCTTCTACATGCTGTCTCATGTGCACACCAGATTACTTTCTTCATCAAAGACCTGAAGGAAAACTTTCCAATTTAGATACTTATTTTAGGAAAAGTAATTAGGGTTTTATTTTATAGTTTTCTAGTATTTTATTTGTTATTTCCTACTTAAATTAGATTAGTTGAAACACTATATAAAGAGGGATTACGCATTGTAATAGTTAGACTTGATTATTGAATAAAAATATATCTCTCTCCAATTTCTGCTTCTCTCAATTCTGTCTCGTCTCTCTCATCTTCTCCCCTCTTTTCTCTGTCCCCTTCTTCTACAAGTCTTATTCTTGTTCGAATGTGTTCCACGTCAAGGTGACATGGAAACTTGAATCAACAACATTTGCTTCGTATGACACCATTTTAAATCTAAAAGCTTAAATTGTTATGTATGTAAAGAATTTATTTATTTATATTTAACATTGAAGATTGAAATATTATTCCATTATCGTGCCACCAAACCATCATAAATTTCATCTAATCATAACAAATTTATTTAAATCCAAATCTAATTTTTGACCCACCACATTTAAATAAAGATAAATGGCGTGCAATAATATTAGTGGTGTGCAAAATAAAAACTAGAAAGTAAGAACAAAGCTACATTAATTTTTACTTCTAAATGTTGAATAAAATATGTTGAAAAATTTACCTAAATGATGGCATCAGTTCACTCTTCTGAATACTCCAGTCCATAAAACATAGTTCAATTGAAAATTCAAAGTTCTAACATTATAACTCACTGTGAATAATAAAATAGAAGCTGACATGGAGTCCAGATTGAACATACCCAATGAGAAATCTTGCTGTGCATCAGTTCATCCACAAATGGATAAAGGTAGCCATCATATTGAGCAATACCAAAAGCAACATGAAGATATGAATTTACACGAGAGGACAGAGCAAAATAATCAGCCATATTTACTATATCAATGCCATGGGGAAAATTTCCTTGTCTCCCAACATTTTCCTGGAAAGCAGCAGTGGCCGCTCTTCTGCAATTAACCTAAGCATTATGCTTAAACCTTCAGCATCATAGAAGATACAAAGAAAAACAAATGCAAGAGGAACTATCCGTTTCTGAAAAGTGAAACTTATGCAAGCACCTCACGGTCATAGCAGGCCACAACTAAAAGGTGTGGAGCTAGCTGTTCCAACACACTCTTCATGTCTCTGTGATAATATGAACGGCCAAATGCCCAACAAACATAAGCAGCTGCATCACGTACATGAGATCCAACACTATGTGGTCCTCTTCTAACATCATAATGTAAAGCCTGTCCAAAGAATTTCTTATCAAACCTCTATAGCAATAGATTAGTAAAGACAAGGAAAACGTATCTATTAGCCAAAGCGGACCCGAGTCTGCAAGTCAAATGAATCAACTCATAGAGAAACAATCAAACTGCAGGGAATGTGACAATGATCTTGAAGACACAAATTGCTAGGAAAACTTTCACACACAAAGAGAAAAGGAAAAGTTGCAAATAAAGTTCAAAGAACAATACTGGTACTTTACTGGAGACTACTGATGCAACAATACCAGGTCCATGTTATTTTCTTTTCGCTTCTTCTTAATTTATCTTTTCTAATTTTTCCTTTGCTTTATTTCTTCTCTTTGTTATAAAAATTAAAACTTCATCATAATATGGGTTCTCCACGTCTTTTTCATATTTTTTTCTTTTTTGGTTATTTTTTAATTTTTTTCCTAAAATCCTCAGGCATGGCCCAGGAACTGTGTCTAGTATAATTTATATCAAGCACAAGTCATACGAAATTTTATCTCTCTACAACAAACAACAAGCATTGACCAAGAAGAGCTATAGCAGAATTTGTGAAAATTTGCGACCTAGAACTCCTCTAACAGATTGAGTAGTGATACAGTGGTGAGAGAGAGAAAGAGAGAGATCCAAGTAGCATATTGCAGTCCAAACTATTTTATGAAAGAGAAAGAACCATCATCGTTGGAGTTTAAAAAGGAAAAATGTTAGAGACCACTAATATTGGGCAATGCAAAAATGTAATTGTCAAATATGCACGCTGATCGATAAACAAAAGGAATACAAGCTAAATGAATTTTTTGAATCCTTAACCCCAAAGAAATGATAACATATAACCTTTATAATGACAGGAACAACTTTAGGGAAACTGATTGGTAAAAGCAATCCTCTACGTGCCAGTTCTGCCAATGCCAAGCATCCACCATGCCAGGAACCATCTCCCTACAACATGAGAATACAGTAATGATGTTTGAATCAGAATAAGCAAGAAGTCTTGTCTTTAATTCTCAAGGTACTTCAAAAAAACTTAGCTCTGAACTAGGTAGGAGCATCATCCTCTTACCCAATAATATCGATCGAGCTCAAGGTGCACCAGATTAAGTGAGAACGTGCAAATCTTATAATTATGTGAATATTATTTATCTTCTTGATCAGCTTAAATGATTAAAAGGTTAAATCCCAACATTATGTAATAAAGGTTAACAGGGTTTAAGCACTAAGTTTGATTGTTTCAATCTTGTTCTTCCTTCATCAGTGCTCAATCTTTGAATGCAAGAAAATCTCTTTCAGCCATCCTCTATACACGGGGTGGGACTAAAAACATAATTAGTCTCCAGATTACCAATTGTCAAAATATATCTGCAATGAACCATCCATATTAACTGTCCAATTTTCTAAGTTTTACAAAAATAAAACGATACAATGTGTTACCTGCCTAAAGAACAAGAAAAACGGAAAAAAATGAAAAGAGAACAGAAAATATGAAACGGGTGTTATATCCTTCCTTTCAGAACATTATTAGGATTTATCTTCAGAACCTTCACATTAAACAATTTAGTTGTCTCCACTCTCACTCAAAAAACGGGTTGGCATCGAATTAAATTCAGCACTCCATTAAAATTCATTGGTTGTGAATCAATTTCCTCATCATATCTGAAGAGTGAAGACCACCTATTAACTAACATTCAAATGGCCCAAATCACAGTGATACACAGTCGAATCCAGATGGAACTGCAGTGTCTTGAGTTCATTTTTAATATCATCTCATTTAACTAAACTTCACAGTGAAGGATCGAGTTCTCATGGATTTCCACGGTGCTTCTCCAATGATAGGAGGATTTAATTTCCAACATGTGGTGGGTAGTATCCAAAAGTATTAATCATTAATTTATTAGAAAAATTTTACTAGTTTTCAGCAATCCAAAATTTCTTTCCGATAAAGTTGAAATGAAACTAGAGGAATTAGAATAATGCTCCCTCCTGGAATTAAATGGCATCGTAGAATCAGCAAAGTAGTATACATTAGAGTTGAAAAGCGAGTATCTGAATCCGGGCGGAGGGAGTAATAAGTTACGACAAAGGTAAAATAAAATTATAATCACAAAATGTCTTGTGCTTAAGTAAGCTTAGCATTGTCCATGGTAGTAACAGGAATCCACAAAATTTTGATATTGACTATTATTGGACATCCAAGTTTGTGAATGTTCGGAATCCAAAAAGAAAAGGGGAAAAGAAAGAGGAAGTCTAACTGTGGATAGCAAGAGGCATAAGAAAATAAATTCACCAAAATACCTCATACGGAGAAAAACGCTCCAATACAGAAGACAGGACTTCATCCGAAAGAGAATAAGTCAAACGTGAAGTGACGCGGCCAATACCTTTTGCAGCAGACCATCGCACAACAGTGTCCTGCATTACCAAACATCAAGTTGAAAATTCGCAGAAGTTGTCTTTGAATAAGCCCTAGTTTGATTTTGATTCTTTGAGAATCACTTTTGTCCCACTTATTTTCAACTACACATTCTCCAAAAAAATATATATATATTTTTCACGATTACACAACTTTTCCCTGTTTTTTAATCACTCGCGTTCACCCCAAAAAATAAAAATCAATAAATAAAATATCTTCAAAGAATCCAAATCAAACAATGGCTAAATAAAGTTCATCATGAATGTCCTTGGTCTGAGAAAGTTAATATCCCAAATAAACGCTTATTTTCGATTCTTGGGAAAGGCAGAAAATAAAGAAATTACTGTAGTAGTCCATATATGATTATCAAAAGAAATGCTTTAAACTACTTTACATATAAATGTTGAGTAATTTGATCAGTAGAATCTCAACATCTAAACATACCGTATCTCTCAATCCTGACAGTAAAAGTTCAATAATCTCTTCCACAATTTCTGGAACATCCATATCTTCATCTTCAAGGGAGCTTTCGCTTTGATAGAAACTGGAAGAGTCCATGTTTACAGCATGATTTAACTGATTACTATCTCTTTTCACGTTTGAGGAGAAATTCTCTCCAAGAATGCTGTTTCTACCCTACAGGGAATGCAGAAATTCAAGAAAATAGAAAATTTTAAACTCTAACACAACTATTACAATTGAAAGAGCTTCTATACAAGGAACCCAATGTAATTAATGCTATACACACTTTCACATACACTAGGATTGGGGAGATGATGTAGGACAGAGTTCTATATACATTCACAAAGTGAGATTTTTCACAAGTTCCTCCAACAATATTATAATAGTTTTCCTAATAATTTCTGTAAAATAAATAAGAAAGGAAAAAATAGCTACAGGGAAGGTATTTAACTGGAGAAGAAAACAAATAAGTTCCCTCAGTAAAAATTCTATTGACATATCCATTTTATGTCTGTTGGAAGAATAATCCATAGCAAAACCAGTGACTTCTAGTCTTTGTGTAGGAGTGAATGTTGTTTCCCAATTTGGGCAAAAAGTACAAAGCTCACAACAGAGAAAATATTCTAAGTCTGTTTTCTTATGCTGAGAGTAAAGGATCTGATACCGCTTACGAGTTCTGTAGTTCTCCATATTTCTTTCGACGCTTTTCTAGTTATTTCCTCTATTTTTAATCATTTCAAAGTTCAGGCTCAGATCTCAGGGAATGCTAGATGTGATTAGCCTGTCTACATGCTCCTCTCTTTTGTTTCCCCGCTTCTTCTCATGTAGTTCTGTTGTTTTCTTAACATAGTAAATTTATTGAATACATCAGTAACAATACTCTCATACTTATTTTGACCTTTTAAGTTGATCGAGCTATCATTAGACCTCTGTCTAAAATAATGAAGTCTCTTCATGAAGTCGTCATTTAGCAAACCCCATTTTTGTAACACTTTCGCATTTCTTTTCCATGAGAGCGAAGTGAGGATGTACTTGAAGGAGCACTGAAGAGCATTCACAGCAAAATATTCTGAACTAGTTTTCTTCAGAGAAGTTTCTCTTTATGTTGTTGCGCAAATCTCAAGAACATTAAAAGGCTAATTCAAAGACTATTCAGCGATCTCTTAAACAGCAAGCATGCATATCAGGTCATAGACAATATATATTTAAAAGAATTCAACTTATCTAACCACATAACACCATGTTGGAGAACGATGGGGCAGGCAAGTAAGCCCTATCCGCTGGGTAAGTTTTACTAGATACTTGCGAAGTAAAGGACTCCGAGCAGCAGAGTTGGACTTCATCAATGCTGATGTATCATTCCAAACAATGGGAACCATATTGAGCAATTCTTTTGTGTTACCAATCTGCAATTAAATAAAGTAGTCAATATACAGAAGCAGCATCTAAAGATACAGCAGTTGATGAAATACGACCTAATGAAACATGAAGCAGCTGAGAGGGATAAAGAAGGATAATTCACAAACATTGTTGGATATAAGTTTTTCAAAGAAATGAAGGTCCTCAATTCTCTCCTAGTTACGTTGCAGATGCTTTATGTACTCGCTCTCTGGTTGATCAGCGTGTCATACTGCTATCCTCGATGATCTGGACCACATTTTAGGTGGATGGAGGGAGGGAGTCGCGGCCAATAGAGGATGCTAAGCCAGTGAATCAATTTCATAGCTGTGTTAAAACTTCCAACCCCAACATGCACAATTCTCGATTGCATCTCGTCATCTCCATGTTTCCATCTCTTCTCAGGTGCATATTTTGTTTATTAATTGTATTACCAGATATACTCACCTAACTTAAAAAGCAGCTTTTAGTCTCTTGCTCAATTTTCATTTTTTTCTTTTCTTTGATTTTTTATTTGATAATGAACGTGTTTGATAATACTTTTAAGTGCTTATAAGTTGTGGTCATAAAGAATGTATGGATAACAAGTGGAGAGTAAACTATGGCTCCTACGAAATGTGAGCATAGAAAGTATATTTGATCGGCATAAATTACAATTTAAGCTTTTCCAAACATGCACTATGTTTGCTATCGGGTCATCCACATTGGGACGTCAAATATTAGCAGTGTAGTTTTAACTCCCTATCCTAGCTTTAATTGGATATTTGAAAAGATTTATACAAAAGTACACTGGAAATATTCTTAAATCGCATATAGAAATTCAAAAAGATTTATACAAAAGTACAGTGGAAAAATTCTTAAATCCCATATAGAAATTCAGTTCACTTGCAAAAGATTCCCAATGTTGGATAAGTTTCCTGAAATCAAATGGGGCCTTTATGCATTCTTTCTGCTAGGGATAAACCAGAGTGACTCAGTTTCTCTAACTTTCCAGCTATCTTTGTACTGGATCGAGCAAATAGATTGATCAGTCGATATTCAGGCAGTATTCGAAAATTAAGTATGGTGCATGGAAGATTACATCTCAACTTTTGGTAAGCTATGCGGTAATACAATGTATCAATTTTGGGACCACATCTTATAATGATTCTCAAGAACAAGATGACATCACTCTAAAGATTACTCTCCCAACGATCATCTGCCTTCCTGAGGTGTGATTTCCATTCAATCAAGTGCTCTACAGTGCAAGGATTGTTTGAATTTCCATTTCAATTCTGCATTCTTTACTGGTTCAAGGTAACCTTAATCTAGCCTCCACGTGAATTAAGTTCAAGGTTAACAAATTATTACGTAGCAACTTTTGTAAAAGCTAATTTGAGACATGTCAATCAATTATCATATACCCACAACCTGTAATAAATCTGGCCCCCAACATATACTAGGTTCAAGGATATGTAATTAATAGGTAGTAGTTTTGTAAAGGTTAATTTGACAAATGTCAATCAATCATCATATCTTTTTATGAAATTCTCTAGTCCTCCAGTTTAGTATATAATAAGCAGATGCAGTTGTTCATATCATGTTATAAAGGAAAGGGTCAAGAAAATTAAAAGAGAACCTTAAAAATGGTAGCAAGTGCTTCAACTGCACCTAATAATCGGAAATGATCAATAACATTGTCCTCCACAGAAGAGAATATTTCATGCGTCCAATCAACAAAACTGAAAGAAAATAAACAGAACTAAATGAAACAAGTTTAAACATAATATAGAATAACAAGTTTGTAAATTAAGTTCTAACATTTGAGCATGACTCGGAATAGTTGAATTTAGCCCCTGTTTGACAACTATTATAAAGAGATTTTTGGGAAAAATGAGTTTTAGAATAATGATTTTTCGGAAAATGTTTGATTAAAAAGGAGGAAAAAAATTTGGTTTACGTGCAAAACATGAGAATTTGTGGTTGAAAATGAGTTGAGAAAAAAAGAGTTGTAAAAATGATAGTCAAAAGGGGATTCGTAATGGAAGCTCACTGAAAAGGTATATTTAAAGATAAAGAGTGTAAGGCACATAATAGGAAACAAGCTTATCTATTTATTTCACATCTGACTTTATTAATGACCACATCAATATTGAAACCCTTTTTCCAAGACATTGAGCAATCTGCATTTATTGTTGAATATAGACCTGTATATTCTTATTCTAGCATTTGGAGATGCCTTGAATCAATAAGATTGAACTCTTTGTAGGACACATGATCTTGAAAGCATGAAGATAGGACGTTGCAAGTTCAAGGTTCAATAAAAGTAGGCCTTAAAGTCGAGACACCTAATCAGACACTAGATGGAATCTCAGTGATGCCAAGAGGGTGTAGAGGATTTCTACAAAGTGTTTCCTTGACTCATGTCATTAACTGGTGAGAGCCGAGCTTACCGGCACACCCATATATAGATAAGTTCTGCTATAGCATTATTTGGATAATTAAAACTATGAAGTCCATAGATTTATTGATGTAGGATGAGGAAGAATTATTAATGTAGGAAGAAGAAAAGAATCTGAGGAAGAAGAAGCAAAGGAAGAAGCAAGAAGAAGAGGGGACGGGGAGGAAGAAGGGAGAAAAAAGGGACCGCAAGCCACAACTCAAATTATCATATTCATCAACTGTTTAAATTACACTATGAAAATCATATAAATAATGAAAACCTAGCTAGTAATGGGGTTGGGCCAACCCACTACTACAAGCCTAATAATATTAAAAACATAATTAATAAGGCCCAATAACAGTAAAAATAAAAACTAAATCTCGATGATTGATGTCCGCATCATTCATCATGCAGAAATCTGTTGTCAAATAGGGATATCACATCGTGGGGAAAAAAAATACCTGGTAAATGCCTTTGACATATCCCGGCGAGTCAAAAGCTTTGAGAGCAGCAACCCAGCTATGGTGCGCATCGGACCTGCATTTGATAGATAGTCTTTACAGAATCCTAAAATTTTTATCACCAGCGGTGGTGGCTCATCTCTATGAACATAGCTGTCATCAGCCATACTCGTATCCACAGATGATAAATCAAAAGGTATCAATACAAGTATAGACAGCCACAGAAGCATGATGCATTTTGCCTCCATCTCTCCAGTACTTTCTTGCCTTAATGACGTTGCAGCATTTATGTTATGGCATTTATCCAATAGAGATACCGCAAGTTCAAGATCTGAAACCTGATGGGGAAAGAACTTGATGACAGACTTGTATCCACAAACTGTTACCAGGGAATAAATAATGATGCATAAAGTCTTTATAATTTCAAGAGTTTCCTCAGAGGCAACAAATTGTTCAGCAGCTCTCGAGCGGACAATTGACATTAGCGGTAAAACTATGCTCTCGAGATAAGGCTCTAACAGCTGACCTTGTTCCTGATACTTGTCCATCTGTACATAAAAATTTTAAGAATCCACACCTTGCACCATAAAGCATGTCAAAATTGAAAGGAAAAAATGTAATGTCAAAATTGAAAGGAAAAAATCTAACTTAATGAAAACATATGCAAACAGATCAATAAAAGCCAGAATTCTGCATCAATGAAAAAGTTAAGCAGCACAACTATGTTTTTACAATTTAAAACAAATTAGATCAATAAAATCTAGAGAAAATCTAATATATGTTCGGTAATTATTGTGAAGCAGACAATTAAAGCTGTGCCAGTAGAAGCATAATTCCTCAGCTTTATATCACAAAGCAACCAGGAATCAGCTATCATCCTTTCTAATAATTCATAATTTATTATCTTTTCTCGCATAAAAAGCCTTGAGATGGCCTATTTCTGAGGAAATCTCTTCCCTCATTTTATTAAAGAATTAAAAATTTATCCAACCACATCAATAATAATTACACACCGTTTCTGTTCATAATCCAATTTCCAAAGTACTAAAATTTAAATCCCCACTGGAATTCACAATCTGCAAAGTATAATGTGCTGTAGCTTCAATTCTCCAAATGTGATCTGACAACTTGACAGAAAATACTTATCAATAAACAATCATAATTCCCCACAAATGAACTCATGGGAAAAGTTCCTCGAGGTACAAGTGCCAAAGCATAAGGAACAATATAACAAATTGATTGAACTAATAGCTGTTAACAAATAACAAAAATTTCACACAAATTCATCCATGGAAAAAGAAATATCAAGGTGCAAGTTCCAAAGCACAAGGTAAAGCATCACAAAGAGCTTCAAAAAATGTACTTGTGAAGAAGAGACGTACAATGGATCGGATCTTGTGGACGGATGACAAATCGCAGGCGCCTCGATTCAAAACGATGTCGTCTAGCAGCGACTTGACGAGCTTCCATTCTTGGAGGAAGTATCTCTGCAGAACACTTTCTTTCGATTCATGTTCATCATCTTCTACACGCAATGATGATAATAACGAATTATTCTCGTCATTTTCCATTTTCTTCTCCAATTCTTCCCTGTTAATCGCCATTTTTTACACAGATTGGCTCAGCAAAAAAGAAGATGAGATTCGAGGTAACTGAAACTGATTTTGATTTCCCGCGTGGGTATTTGGGGTTTAACATACAATTGATTTTGATAGATAAGAGAGTGGGAGTATTTGTTTCAATTTTTTTTTTCTTTTCGTTCAATGTTCTTATTTTTAAAGAGAGTTAAATTGGAGCTGAGAACGTGTATTCGGCGGAGTTTAAAATCGGATTAAAATTAAAAAATTAGTCATTATTGTTGACTTTTATTAGACGAGTGGGATTCAATAACGACTATATTTTCAATTTTAATTGACTTTTAAGCATTATCGAACAAGGCCTAAAGTTTATCTCGAATTACTACTTACTCACAAAAGTAAAAAATTACTTACTGCTCACTCACTTTTGAAAAAATTATCCATTCATCACTAATATCAATTCCACTAGTTCAAATAGGCAAAAAAGTCAAGGTGGCTAATGAAAATCTTATGTAACTGTTGACGTAGTTAAAATTTGACGAGTGAATATAACCCAGTTCCGTTAAGAGTGCTTTTCCCCCAAAATTGAAGAATCGTTCTTTTCCTCCTTTACCTATTTCCCCAATCTTCTATATGAAACCTAATCAAGACTTCATTCCAACAAATTGCGTTTGTCAAGGTTTTTATCAATTGAATTCCCAAGGGAAATTGTACCAAATCAATCCTCAATTGAAAATTCATCAGATTTATAAGCAACCTAGATTCATCCCAAAAATAGACAATGAAATTGAGCCCATAACAGTGCCAAACTAGTGTCTTGATAATGAGGAACATGAGTGACCCACAATATCCCGAAATGGTAAGCAACTATAATGTTGATGAAGAAAAATCGTTGGTGAAAGTAGAAGAGCGACCACAAGCAAGTATATTTTTTTAAAAAAAAATTATGAAAAATATAATATTGTGTCCATAACATTATTTTGTATCGGTAATTTGTGAATTTATGGACACTTTATTGTTGTCCACGTTATTTCAAGTTCTTAGAAGAGGGACCACGTTCTTTATTGTATATTTTGGCACTTCTTTTATGAATCTTAGCTTGCTATATATGTTTGTCATCCAATATTTAGTTAGTTCATCATTTACGGTGGGCATTTAGGTATTGCAATGGCTGTTGAGTATTAACTTAAATTCTAACCATTTTTAGTTAGTTCATCATCTACAGAGGGCATTCTTAGGACTGCATCATCATATTTAGTTGATTTATACTGAGGATTTGGTCTTCATGAGGAGGATATGATCTAAATAAATTTCTGCATTTCATCGCCTGAAATTTTCTCAGGTTATATAATGTGTGTTGACCAAATATTTGCTTAAACATAGATTTCATTTTTTCTTTTGTTTTAATAAACAACATTTACAAAGTTTTGCATCTCCTTAGCTCTACAATACTACATGTTTCTTTGCAAATAATAGACTTGAAGAAGAGAAAGTGGTACCTGATGAATACAGTTTGACAGATTCAGATGACAATATCAATGACAATGATTTTCATTATGATAAGAATGAAAGTGAACGAATTTTGGTTGGATTAAATGCATATCATACTGTCGATCTTTTGACTACTGAGGAGGAGTTGTACATTGACTATTCTTTTAATGAAGAAAATACTTTCGTTTCTCTATTTATGATGTTCAACAAGGAGAAGTTCAATTCGCAGTTAGAGGTAGGAAAAGAGTTTTAAAATATTGTGGAATTTAGGCAAGCTGTAAGGTATCATACGTAGCCAATAGATGCAGTTTTAGATTCAGGCCTAATGATGAGTTCAGAGCCCAAGTTATCTGCAAATTAGATTGTATATGGAGGATTTGGGCTTCATAGAATAAGAATAAAGGAAGTGTGCAAATAAAATCTAAAAACTCTGAGCATACATGTGTTAGGAACAAAACAAATAGACATTGCACTGCCAAATACATAGCAGAGAGGTATTTAGATACTTTCAAAGTTGACCTTGATTGGAAGTCTAAGCTGATTTTAAAGGTTGTAAAGGAAGATATAAGATTGACAATTAATAAAGCTACAGCATGAAAGACTAGAAGATATGCGAAGGTAATGATACAAGGATCTGATAAGCACGAGTTTGGATTGCTTAGGTCTTTTGCTGCTAAAATTTTGAGAACTAATCTCGAGTCTACATGCATTGTTGCTATACATGCTTTAAGTTTCAAGGTGTTTACATTTGTTTAGAAGCTTTCAAGAGAGGTTTTTAGTAAGTTGCATGCATTTTCTGGGGGTGGATGGGTGTTTCTTGAAAGGGACGTTTGGAGGGCAAATGGTTGTGGCAGCGGGGTTAGGTGCTAATGATTGCATCTACCCAATAGCATATTCTATAGTGGACAAAGAATGATATTACATGGAGGTGGTTTATACAACATTTAGGTGAAAATTTGATGATTGTGAATAGTAATGAATGGACTTTTATGACGGGGTTTACAGAATGTGATAAATGATTTGTACTCGAGGCACAACATTGTTTTTGTGTTAGACACATGTACACTAATTTCTTCATAACAAATTTTAAGAGTTTGATTCTTAAGAAATACTTATGGAAGGTTGTAAAATCGTAAACGGTGCCTAATTGGATGTTTTGAGTGGGTGAGATTGAGAAGGAAAGTCCCGCAACATTTAATTAGTTAAAGAATAAATCACCCAAGTGAATTGAGTAAGGCTTACTTTTTAACAAAGGTAAAAAAGTGACATATTTTTGAACAATTTATGTGAAGTGTTCAACAATTTTTTGTTGGAAGAAAGGGAGAAATCCATATTGACGATGTTGATTGATTTTCATATAAGTTTCATGAAAAGGATACGAGCAAGGAGGGACGAGATAAGAAGAGTAATAGGGCTTTTATGTCCTAAAGTGCAACGGAAACTTATGAAAATGTTGAGTTAGCCGAGGGATGCGAGGTGGATTGGTCCAGGAGAGCACGTTCTTATGTTAAATGTTCTAGTGGGAAATTTGGTGTTGATCTGCTAAGTAAGACTTGTGCATGTGAGATATGGGATATCAAGGGTTCCTTCTACTCATGCAGTTGTTGCTATTGTAGACAGAAGGGATGAGCCCTAGAGGTACGTGCATAAGTGTTATGGATTGAGTACATATATGAATTGTTATGAAAATATTACAAACCCCATCAATAGGACAAAATTATGGCCTCAAGCAGATGTTCCCCTGGTCAAACCACCAAATTGGTGGGTTCCTAACAAAGGAAGAAAACAGAAGAAAAGACGAAAACATGAAGAAGAAAATATCATAACTTGTTTTGGGTCCAAAGAAAAGTTGAATAAGAAGAGTAACATGGTGATTACTTGTAGTGTCTGTGGTTTAACAAGTTAAACAAGAAGTACCATGAAAATACAGAAGCACCACACGAAGTTTGTTTATATATGGAGTTTATTATGTGTTTTGATTTCTAGTAGAATATATGATCCAATGTACCATGTTTATATGTCCGATACATGAATGGTCTTATGTGGCTGTAGTTCCTAAAAATCAAAAAATTCAAGTCACTTATGGAGTGAAGTTGCAAGGATAATCAAATTTATCACAATATCCTACAATTAGTAAATTTGGTCAAATAAGGTTTTGAAGTCATAACCAATTTGTTTTGACCCTCTGTACAGGCCAAACTCATGCCTAGGAAGCCACCAAGGATTATTGTATTTGAAGTGCAACTGGTAGAACCACTATCTAATTTTCAGTTAATGACAACACCTGCAATTGGTTTAACTAGTGTTACAAAATTTGCCAACTAAGGTCCTCCACAAAGTGAGCCACATATTTCAGCAACAAATGAAGCTCCTCTTCAATCATTAGTGGAAGACTTGCAAGAAACAGAAAATCGAGAAAAAACAAAGAAGAGGGCAACCATAACAAAAAAACAAAATGGTTGTGCGAGGATCAGTTTCATATGCACCACACAGAATAAAGAAAAAATTAGCAACTTAGTAGTACATTAATGTTGTTTAATAGCTATAATTTTAGGTTATGAAGATGATGTTTTGAATCATTGTTTTTCTATTGCACATATGATTGAAAGTATGTTTTGTTGATGTACAATTGAATCAAATTATCACTACAATATAAAAGAAGCAAAAACTTGGCCGCCACGTGTCGCAATTTCCCATCATCGAAAATGCTTTATTTTTCCCTCACGCATCTCCTCCTCCTCTTCATGCAACTCATCTCATCTTCCGTTTTCGCACGCAATTAACTTCATCCATACCCCATCATTCATTAATCCACCAAAACCGATTCTTTGTATTCTTCGTCGATGAACTAA
>CAIGRK010234297.1:0-11850 GCA_903798315.1 Fraxinus greggii | reverse complement strand
TGATCCTGTATTAAGAGCTAAATAAACGTATGAATCATAATTATACAGAGAACATGCAACTATAAATTTTTTGGTATATCACATATATGCCTTTACGATTCATGTCACGGTATTAATACTTGTGTCGATTTATTCGTCGTTGTTCAATTTCTAGTAGAGATTTCACCCAATAAAAACCTATCAATTTGGTTGTCGAGTTGGATTCGAAATCAATCCGAAATCAATCCAACCCTACACGTGCTCGCATCTAATCATACATGCCAATTTTATGAGTAGTTTAAATTACAGATTAATCTATATTATTGCAACGTCTATTATTGACACCATTTGTATTTTTTAAAATTAATAGATGCTTTCATGCTTGTCTAATCATTGTATGCCTTTTAAATTATGTCGACCCAACTCACATCATAGACCACCAAATATTGGTATCTCAGGGTCCCACTTGACACCTATTCTTACAACATTGGAGAAGAGTTAACACTCTGCTGACATTTTGGTGGGTTGGAATTGAAAAGCAAAAAGATGAAGAAAAATGCTACACCGGCCCGCGTCGATGACCGCGGGATGACCTCACACTCACGGTCGAGGCTCGAGTTTCACGTGAATAAAATAATCTCGACCTCACATGTGCGTATGCGGTTATTTTCGCGATCACCCATGCCCGCCCGGTAGCACGGCTCAAAAGTGAAATCTTGAGGCTAATAATAGAATAATTAATAAATATTAAATAGAATGGAATTGTACTAAATCTTTCAGATTGTTGTTCCTAAGTAAATCTAGTAGTCTGCACTTATGGCCGAGTGACTATTATTATTAGAAGTGAATAAAAAAAAGCGGATCTTTAATTACTAAATCTAATTATAATTAGTATTAATCATCTAACCAAATTCTAGAGATTCACGTGCGTACAACTAACTGACCCTTTTTGTTTCACTAAAATTCACATTCTTAACACCAGTTCTCCACCTAAAATCTGTCAAATTTCGATGATGTTTTTGTTGTGTCAAACTTACGGTTTCTTTCAGAATCTTGGATCTTGAATAAAACTCTGATTAGGGTCTTTGTTTGATTAGATTTTGTGATTTTCTAAGAGCTACTTGGTTTTGATTCTTGACAGAAAGTGTTTTCTGATCTAAGTTATTATTTAGTGTGGGGCTTAAATTTGACGTGGATCAGTGATTTGCTGTGTTAAGCCATTACTTTTTAGTTCTTTTTTCTCAATCAAGATTCAAAATTTTTCGTGGGACGTTCTTGCGAGAACTGGGATCTTTAATAAAGGCATTTTAGCCTTTTATATTCGGTGTGCACGTGTACTGAGATCCTAGGATTCCATAGTCAGTGTTTTTTACATAATAAATTCTAGAATCTTTGCTTAATTATTTAGGATTTAACAATGGAATCTTGCTGTGTGGCCATGAAAGCTAAAGTGCAACCTATGCAAACCAATAAGCGTTTTAGCCATGAGGGAAATGGATTTTGGGGGGAGAAAATCAGAGGGAGTTTGAAAAATAATGCTTTTCGAAAACTGATTTCGCAGAATTTAAGAAGTGAAAACAGGGGAAAAGATTTCAAGCCTGGAGTTGCATTTTCGGTTTTGACACGCGATATCAACAAAGAATTGGTGGTGAGTGAATAAATTCACCTCAAGATTTCATATATGTTCTTGAAATATTTGTTTGATTTGTATGAATTTGCATTTAAAAATGGTTTCAGCCATTTGAAGAACCAATCTTTGATGATCCTCGAAAGGCAGATCCTAAAAGTGTGGCTTCAATAATTCTTGGTGGGGGTGCTGGGACTCGGCTTTTTCCTCTTACCAGCAAGAGAGCTAAACCTGCTGTAAGAGAAGATCTAACATACTTTTGCTTATTGTGTAGTATTTGTCTTGGGTTTTGATTATGGTAAAATTCAGTATGTTAAGCTTTTGATGGCCCCGAAATTCGGCAATCGACTTCATGTAGGGATATTGTACTTCCTCATTTATAGTGCTATTCTTAGTCTACGAGGAAAAAAGAAGTGACTTTACTTCAAGAAGTATGCCATTTTCACAAGAACAATATTGAACTTAGGGACTTCAGAGGACAAATCTTTTTATTAGAGATTGAATTACAATTGACATGAAGGTTAATATCTGAATGTTTAATCACATGATTTGTTCTGCAGGTTCCAATTGGAGGCTGTTACAGGCTAATTGATGTACCCATGAGTAACTGCATCAACAGTGGGATACGGAAGATTTTCATATTAACTCAATTCAACTCTTTCTCCCTTAATCGCCACCTTGCCCGCACGTATAACTTTGGAAATGGTGTTAATTTTGGGGATGGATTTGTGGAGGTAAGATGTAGTTGTTGACCAAAACCTAGTGAAGTATTAATTATCCAAACCGTCTGCAAATAGCAAGAAATCTCATTTTGAAACTTTTTGAAGTTTCGATTTATTCTTAGCTAATAAATATTAATGTGTTAAGTGCCTTCTTAGAGATAATAAAAAATAAAAATACTTAAGTTATGCGTCCCTTTAGATTCTGTTTAGCTTAAAAAGAAAAATATGTATTCGAAACAGGTTCTAGCTGCTACTCAGACACCAGGGGAAGCAGGTAAGAAGTGGTTTCAAGGAACAGCAGATGCTGTGAGACAATTTATATGGGTGTTTGAGGTACGTTTTTTAGAAGCTAAATTGGTATTGAAAAACTCATTGAACAAAGGACTAATGATGATTCTAAACATGTTGTAGGATGCTAAAAATAAGAATGTCGAACACATTCTTATCTTGTCTGGTGACCATCTTTACCGAATGGACTATATGGACTTTGTTGAGGTACTTGGTGAATCGATCAGAATAGTTTGCAATCCTCAATGCATGTTGCAAATATTTGTCTAATTAACGGAAATTATGCTTGCAGAGACATATTGACACAAATGCTGACATTACGGTTTCATGTGTACCCATGGATGATAGGTTTGTGACTGTCTATTCACTTTTTTTTTTCCAAAGCAAAGCATGAATCATCATTTGAGGATGTGCCCACTCCCGAGCCTTAAAATATGACAGACCTAAAGACAAAGATTTGAATGTCTACAGATAGAAGTATAGCAGTAACTCTTTATCATGCCCAAAAATGCTCATTAATCATTTTTCAATAAATAAAAACAACTTTTAACAAAATTTTGTTATATACTTACATGTGAAGGTGACAAAAATGGGGATTCTCTCTTTCTTTTTCTGGAAATGACTGCTTTATGTGTATTTAGTGTCTGTGTCTCTCTCATTTACATTTAACTGCATCTTCTATTTTATGTAAATGTGGCATCTTTACTCCTTACTTCCATAGATAACCCTTAAAGCCCCCTTACTAGTTGAAAATATGAAATGTGGCTTTTCTTTGGCATCAGAAAATTATTATCAATGTTTTTCTTGATGAGTTAGTGAGTAAATTTCAAGTTTTCTTTTGTTTTGCAGCCGAGCCTCAGACTATGGATTGATGAAAATTGATGAATCTGGGCGCATCACTCAATTTGCTGAGAAACCAAAGGGCTCTGCTCTGAGAGCAATGGTATACTAACCTTTTTTCTAAAACTTGAGTTTTCTTTGCATCATCTGTGACCTCATATCTTGAGGAACTCACTATGTCAGACTGGTTAAGCTATTTATATTCTGTTAGATTTCATATTCTAATATTTCTTCGGTGGTTTGATGATGCTCTGCAGCGAGTCGATACCTCTGTTCTGGGACTTTCTGAACAAGAGGCTTCAAGATATCCTTATATTGCATCAATGGGAGTTTATGTGTTCAGAACTGACATCCTACTAAAGCTTCTTCAGTTGAATTATCCTTCATGCAACGACTTCGGCTCAGAGATCATTCCTTCGGCTGTGAAAGACCACAATGTTCAAGTGAGATCTCAGATCAGGCACAAAATATTACGGCATGTTTAGTAAGGAGGATTAGATAATAGATAGTACTAGACAATATTAAATTATATAAAGAAGCTAAAATCTTACTTATCAAACTGTCTACTCCTGTCTCGTACTGTTACCAAATAAAGATTTCTCGGATATGTGGTTTTTTGAAGTTGTCATTCAAATCGTGCTGACTATTGTGTTCCTGATGCCTCTTGCTATAATATCAGGCGTATCTATTTAGGGACTACTGGGAGGATATTGGAACAATAAAGTCCTTCTTTGATTCGAACTTGGCACTCACGGAGCAGGTTAGTATCTCTTTCATGAGAGTGACACCCAAACCGTTGAGCAGCTCTTCTGATAAAATTATGATTGAGATTTGCATCTTGATTAACATTGGAAAATCCCATGTATATTTATGTTTGTTTATCAAAAAAATTCGGTGGCAGAACTATAGACATTTTACATTGAAAATGGAAATTATTAAATAGGGAAATGGATTTTCTTGGATAATTTGGAGACCAAGTTTAATTACTTGATATGAGAGAATATGCTAATTTAACGGGATGAATTGCTAGATGGAAGAGTATTTTTATGCCTTTTTTCAATGAAAATGTAGAGTATTAATTCTAGAAATGCAAGCTGATGCTGCTAACTCTCTTTTCTGCAGCCTCCAAAGTTTGATTTCAATGACCCGAAGACCCCTTTCTATACATCTCCAAGATTCTTACCCCCTACTAAAATTGAAAAATGCCAGGTCTGCTGGTAATCTAAGAAAAATGTCATTCTGGCTTTTAGTTGAAGTTCAGTCGTGTCTCATGAATGGCTGCTGCTTTCAGATAGTTGATGCAATAATTTCACATGGTTGCTTCTTGCGAGAATGTAGCGTCCAGCACTCTATAGTGGGCATAAGGTCACGCTTGGACTACGGTGTTGAGCTCGAGGTAGGTTCTTATCATTTCTTAGCCGTAGTCAGGTGTCTTAATGTAGTAACAAAGATTAATAGACTCGCAATTATCAAAGCAAATATATTCGATAGCTATTTATGCATTTTGCGAGGCCAGCATTGAGATGATGTTGCAATGAAACTATGAATACGATTTCTGAAAAACTGGACATTTCTCTCTTTTAGGATACCATGATGATGGGTGCAGATTATTATCAAACAGAATCTGAAATCGCATCTCTTCTAGCAGCAGGAAAGGTTCCAATTGGCGTGGGACGCAATACCAAAATAAAGTATGGGCAGCGTTGGGCGCTTTCATTTCATTTTCCATATGCTTGTTTCTGTATATACGTAACTATGTGACTCGTGAGCATGTTTAGCTAAGCAGGTTCACTTATGAGTTAATAAGTTCGAAATAAATTAATGTTTCATTGATTAAACTGGAACACAATTTACTTATTAACTTATTCTGTTTCATAAGGACTCATTTTCTCGAATTCTGTCCCAATATGATATTTTTTATATTATGTGTATTCTCTAGTAAGCTCTGATAACTTTGCCATCTGTCTCCTTTATTTTTTCTTTCCCGTCTTACACATGCTGACTCAGTTTATTTGTGATTTTGCACGAAGAAATTGCATTATCGACAAGAATGCAAAGATTGGAAAAGATGTCGTCATTGCAAATAAAGATGTAAGTATACATCCGTTAATCTGTTCAAAATATTTTTACTTGGACTTGGAACTCATACCGGGATATCAGACCGAAACTTCATTACTGATATAATCACAACATGCTTATCTCAGGGTGTCGAAGAAGCAGATAGGTCCGGTGAAGGGTTCTACATTAGGTCGGGAATCACTATCATATTGAAGAATGCAACGATTAAAGATGGAACGAGTATATAAGATGAAACTACTCATCGCTTCCACAACAAACAGTAGGCTAGTTCTGTTCATGCATATATGAACCTCGAGAACATAATTATGTAATCGTAGTGCCTAAATAAGTAGCTTTTGTACTCAATTCTACGTTGGCTATGACGACATGTTTACAATGTCGTTCCCGAGATTTTTTGAGCTAGAAATATCGTTCTCAGGAAAATTATATTTTCCTCTCAGTATGCTTCTTACTCCCTCAACTGGAAACCCACTTTTGTTGTGTTTTTATGGGAAATTAACAAAAATAAAGTGTGAAGTGCAAGTTTGCAAAGCTTAAGCATAAGCTACTTTCTTCTTACTCATAAAAAATTGTTCACTTCTAGAGTAACTATTCCCTTGTGAAGTTGGTAACTACTTATTTTGGCGAATTTCATTTTCATTTCTGAACTTCCAACGCAACCTCTATTGGATCACTAAGTTTTAATTGACTCAATAGGGTTAGTGAACTTCAAGTTAGTTTCAATTCTGTCATGGAACTAACTTCAATTTTGATTTCAAATTTCACTACTCTGCGTCACCGCTTTTTAAATTGATTTAAATTGCTTATTTGGCAACCATATTACAATAGATCTTTCGTACAATAGCTGTTTGGTATTTTTCAAATGTATTTTTATTTATGTGACAATGGTTTCAATGTTACCTAGTCAGGTAATAATCACCATTATTCATATGTAAGCATAATACTTTTTGGATATACATATTTCAGTAATTCATTGCATTCACAATCCACAAGTTCAAAGATTTGCAGCTAAATCTTTTGAGAAAAAGTAGCATTTTTTTTTTTCTAATTTCTTACTTTTTCCTTGAAAATCCTTATTCAGGAAAAAATAATAAGTTTTCATAATTCTAATAAAGAGAAACACGTAAAAAATTTGTAAAATCATATATTTTAGTCAAAATAAATCTAAAATTTCAATAGTTAGAACATTCTCAATGGTTGTGCAAATTGACATCTCCAAAATCACTTTTACATTCTCATTTACATTTAGGTGGATCTAAATTCAAATTTTGTTTCAATAAAAATATCTAAATCCACTTTTGCCTATTGTAAATGTGAAAAAAATGTGTGTGTATATATATATATATATATATATGTGTGTGTGTGTATATATATATATATAATTTTTTTTTTGTCTGCCGGAAAATGTAATTTGCACCTCTCCATTGGAGAGGTTTCCAACCACTTCGGAGTTAAATCATAATTGAGACCTATTTTCTAGCCGTGCCTATTTGTGCTGTGTATTGGGACATGCAGCCCATCTCACTTTACACCTCTATTGCTGGTGCTAAATTCTATGACATAAAAATCGATCAATAGCATATGTGATGTTCAAAAGGGTAAAGTCTCAAGGCTTTTGACATAATAAGAAAACAAATATCAATTTACATGACATACCATCATGTGTTATGTAATAATATAATCCAGCCGATTCAGCAATAATAAGACGTCTCAGGTACAAAGAAACCAACAGCACAACCCTGGGAGCCGCACCCGAGGAGTCAGCAAAGTAACGTGCATAATAAGTCCATCCGAAAACATGTTCAATTTTATTTGTCAAAAAAGACGAAACGTTCTCTACAATATTGCACTTTGGAACGAGTTCTGAAGACAGCAATAACTAAAGGTGAAGATACCAGTGAAAGATCTCATTGAGCAGCCTTGGGGGCTTTATCCGGTAGAATATTATCTGGAAGAATGAGTTCAGGGGGAGTTTCACGAACGACACCAATCATTGAATCATACTCCTCGTCACGTCGAGCAAACTTCTTACGCAGCATCTTTTCAAGCTCAATCTCGTCAAACGACTTCACATTTTCAGCAGCGTGGACTTTTGCAAGGTTGGTGTAGTTCAATGCTGATTGGGAGATGAATGCTATTTCTTCATCTGTAAGCTTCCTGAGGAATTTGGCCGGATTACCTCCCCACACCTGTGAGGTGCAAATTCCAAACGTATAATGGCATTTAGTCCATGAAATTTAAAAGGCAATTCAACATATGGGAAATGCATCTCCTCTTCTGATTTTTGGTGTCAGAATAGGAAGTGTACCTCGCCAAAAGGGACTCTCGTGTTCTGTCTGACGAGTGCTCCCGCAGCAACCATGGCATGTTTCTCAACAACCACACCATCAAGCAGTGTGGCTCCCATACCAACAAAAGCCTCGTCCTCAATCGTGCAGCCATGTATAACAGCACTATGACCTATGTGTGCAAATTATAAGTAATTATCCGTACAAATACTCAAATAGGATCAAAATAAGCCTCTTTTTGACAACCATTATTTGAAAACTCTTTTTCCTACATACTCATTTTCAATCACACATTCACAAAATAAAATATTCTACACGTAAATTCAAAACTTTTCCAATTTTTAACCACACATTTTTTGAAAATCATTATTCAAATCATAGTTTTTCCTAAATAATAATGGTTGTCAAACAAGGGCTAAGTGACTTACCTTTTTTTTTTTTTTTTACTTGAAAGGTAAAAGTAGTATATGTAAATATGTTTGGAAACACCTGTAAGTTACTGATAAACTAACCAAACATGCTGGAAAAGCATCTCGAATTCTTACTTTATAATACTTACAAAATCAAAATACAACCCAGACGAAATAAAGTGAGAAACTATTATATCAAAGGACAAAATGTAATACTTACCAATGGTGACATTGTCTCCAATAATAGTTGGCAGCATCTTTCCACTTAAATTAGATTTCGCCACATGCACAAGGGAATTGTCTTGTATATTGGTTCTAGACCCAACACTGATGCTATTCACATCGCCTGGTGCATAATGAGATACCCAAATCAAATTTTATTACATTATAAAAGAGAGTATTCTTCCTTACTAAATATTTTCTCTACCCCTAAGATGTATGGTGTCCAGGGAAGCAGAGTTACCCAGGTTGTAAAGCCTTCTAAAACAATTAAACCAAAAATAAGATCTAGAAGAAGAGCAATGCAAACCAGAGGTACAGACCAGAAGCATACTCAAGGTATAATTTTTTATAGAACCATATGAAAAATCAGCAAACGTGAAAAAGTAATTGATTTTGTTCCCAAGAGTTTGCAGTCCATAGTTAAGTCGTAAATTTTCGGTGGCTCAATTGTCTAAAGAGGATCCACTGTAGCATATATTAATCAGGGATAAAATACTTAAATCCAAAGTCATTTTCTCTCTTTAACATCATATCTAATCTTATTGGAACAGAGTGGTGTAAATTACTTCTCAACTCATTTGCCAAAGATTTGAAGAAGGAAATAATCATAATTCATGATATTGTGCAAAGTTACTGCAAACAATGATACAGCATTTCGCAAGCAATGACACAGCGGAACCATGTGCATCAAATGCTTCACATGTCTACAATTTGCATGTTAATTTACCAAACAAAATTAGTTCACTTCAAAATTTTCAAATATAAAAATCATGGTTGCCTTCCAACATCCTTATATCAACTGCAAATGGACATTTCTAAATTCACTAAACAACAAATGAGGAGTACTGATAGAAAAACCCACCTCTAAGGACACATCCATACCAAATGGATGACCCTTGTCCCACTTGAACATCCCCTATGACAGAAGCGCCTGGGGCAACAAATGCATCCATATCAACCACAGGAGCTTTATCAAAAATATTCATCAGGGTTCGATGCCTGGACACTGAAAAAATTGTGAAAATATATGTAAGAAGGAATAAAAATGTTGAAGGTAAGCTACAAGAAGATATCCACCACCAATTACGAACATCTAAAATAACAGCTAACAAAATAAAGCCACATGGTTGTTTCATTTAGAAAAAAAGTTATATTTCAGTAAGCTAATGCTCAATCAAACCAAAATCTGGAAGAAGTTCTAAGCATAGATGCGCCAAAACAATTGGCTTCACAGATCAAACATTTAATTTAAATGCAATAGAAACAATAGAAATGGGGAACGAAAATAAATCGAGAAGATTATGTAAATCGTGTCGTTTTCAGTTTTTTCATTTTGTTTCTTTTCGGACAGACCAAAAACAGATGAAGAAGTGGATAGATCAGACAACATGAATCAAATGAAGCATACTTGGTTTCAGAGGGGGAAGCAACTTGATGGGAATCATAATAGAGATTTATTGAATTTACTTTCCAAATTAGATACTTATTTTATAAAATGTAATTAGGATTTTATTTAATAGATTTTTTAATATTTTATTAGTTGTTTACTCTCCAAATTGGATACTTATTTAAAAAAATAATAAGGACGCGTTCGGTAGAGATTAAAACCTAATTAAAATTGAAAATATAGTCGTTATTGAGTCTCACTCATCTAATAAAAGTCAACAATAAACCGGCTAGTTTTTCAATTTTAATCCGATTTTAATCTCTACCGAACACGTCCTAATAAGGATTTGTTTTAATAGATTTTCTAGTATTTTTCTACTTAAGTTAGACTTGTTTAAACCAATACATTGTAATAGTTAGACTTTGATATTAAATAAACTCATTATTTCTCCCTCTAAATTCTCTCTATTATCTCCCTCCTCTTTCTCTTCTCTCGTCCTTGTTCTTTGTCAGTTTAGTTCATTTTCAATTGTGCTTTATCATTATTTGGCCAATAAGAAAGATTGTCTCCCTTGGTATGAGCTATGCCATATGTTGCTAAAAGAGTTCTAGACAAAAGATTAAACTCCTTGAAGAATGAATTTTTAGTCTGTCTCATCGGAGTCCAGTTCTCTCAGTCGAGGAGAAATAATAAAAATCCTAGTAGAGATATTATTTAATTTACCTTCCAAATTAGATATTTAATATAGGAAACATAATTCGAATTTTGTTTAATATATTTTTAATATTTATTAATTGTTTAATTTCCAAATTAAATACTTATTTTAGCGTATATAATTAGGATTTTATTTAATTAATCTTCTAGTATTTTTTTTACTAAAATTAGACTAGTTTAAACTCTACTAAAGTTTAAGCCTGAAAGACCTAAGGTTCTATGCCCCTATTTGACAAGGATTTTTAATAGATTTTGATAAAAATTAATGAAATATGTGGTTGAAAAGTTGTGGACCCATGAATTAAGTAGTTAAAATTAATTGTTGACTTTGACTTAGATTAAAATCTTGATTTTAAACCGTACCAATCAGGTTCTATATGTTTCATTACTAGAGGGGATTGTCCATGATCAAAACATCAACCTTTGTTTTAAATTTTCGCATCCTATAACTCTTAAAATATAACAGATTCCTGTAAATAATTCTTCTCTTACTCCTAACTTCCTATTGGAGGAGGAATAATAAAGCTCTCTACTACAAAACCATAAAGCTCTGTTAAAACTACTACAAATGCTTAGATGATAAAGGTCTAGTTAGATTTTCAGATACTCGTATAATTGATTAATTTTTGAACATGTAAAGTAGACCTTTCTGGAAACAATTGCTCAACTTTCTTGCAATTTTAACACTTACATGGCTGCTAAAAAAATAAGAATTTCAAGTATTCCAGAGGTAGACATGTTATTCTTGACAATTGAACAAGGGTAGAAGATGCGTTGACAATTCTTAAAGATTATCATAAAAAAAAAAAATGGAGATTCACATTATTTGTACAACTACTTCAATTAAAGCACGCGTCTACATTCAATCTAGCACCATTTCATTTGAAATAGGAGAAACACTAAATAAATAAATATTTTATCATGCTCATGCATAACCATAGAAAAACAATTTCATGTAACTAACGGTTGCTTGTCCATGAAAATACGCTTACAACTAAGTCCATGCATGTACATAAGAATGTTAGTTCCCAAGTCATTTAACGAGGAGCTATAGACCCTAGCTGGTCTTTTCCCAGGTAATTCTTCAACTTCAAAGAAGGGATAACTTAACCTCTAGGCAATCCTCTTTTTTGAAAACTTGCAATATGCCCAATGCATATAATGATGTACAAGTTAATTAGATACTACTAGTATATGCCAGTAATTTGTTCCAGTATTGTCTATCATCCCTTCCTTTTCTTGGTTGGAAGAAAGAAAGGAGAAAGGCAACCACTATTTTTTTTTTTTTTTAAAA
>CAIGRK010234262.1:0-19305 GCA_903798315.1 Fraxinus greggii | reverse complement strand
AATGGCAGAATCTCTATTGGACTGTATGTCTATAATTTACAAAACCCTAATGTGACCTGCATTTATGTTACATTACTTGTCTAAGAGCACCGCGGCGTAACAGTTCCCATATTCTTCAAATTGATATTGTTGCATTTGGCTTTAGCTGATTCACCTCCGTCCGCTACCAAATTCACATTTTGTAACACAATCCCTTGGCACGGATACTTCTTACTGCAGTCAAAATCAATAGCTACATTCGAAGAGCTTGTTCCCTTTATGTTTTGATACACAACATTTTTTACTTGCACAGCTGAACTCTGAAATAATTGCAAAGAAATATTTGTATCATAAAAATTGACATTAATTCATTATTTCTGTTTAGCATCATCTATGTGTAAGTTTCCTCTTTTACCTGTTCTTTACACGGTTTAGATTGATCGCAGTAGCTTTGATCTATGATTATAGGGTTATTTACATTTTGCATCTCCACATTTTGAAATTTGATGTCACTTGCACTTCCAGATCCACCCTGTGCATATCAATTAACATATAGTTAGAGGCAATTAATCTTAAATTGAAAAACGAGAAATTTAGAGACTATGTTACCATGTGAAATTTACCTGCCAGGTTTTAATTCTGACCCCGTTTGTTGTTCCAGAAAGCTTTGCTCGATTCAACACGACATCTGAGACATAATCTTCTGAATTTCCAGATCCTAAGCTTCCGATGCTGATCCAAGCCATTCAAGAAACATCAAAAAATTAAAAACAGTTACGCAGTGATATTTAACATTTTGTATTGAAAACATTGATGTTTTAAACCTGATTCCATGGCCAGGTCCACAAATTATGTCTGTAGCAAGGACTTTTTTCGATCCACTTACTATTGAAATGCAGTCATCACCTGGACAAATTTGTTAAAAGTCCTGATTAATTAATTTGCAAGCATCAAAATATATTAGAAGTCATTTAAATAAGCTTGGTAAATTGAAGTGTACACATTGAAAGAAGGAGTCTTGACATGGGGAACCAAATGGCTAAAATTAAACATCAAGTAAATGTTAATTTAGTTATTTCTTGACTGAATTGTAATCTTCCTAGCATTCTAGAATTCTACATTTTGCACTACTATAAATAGAGGCAACTTGTGCATAATCCTTACGAGTGTTGTGACGAAAATAAATTAAAAAGAGTTAGCTGTAGCTACTCTTGTAATCTGTCAAAAGTTCAATCAATAAAATTATAAATTTCTTAAATATGTAGCTTCCACACCCAACAAAATTAATATGAGGAAATTGTTACTGTATCTACAATAAAATTTAAATTAATTTTGATTAAATAATATTTTACCTGTTCCTATATTACACCTGGAAATTTGAATGTTCTGAGTGCCAGTAACATGGATTCCATCAGTATTGGGACTTCTCTCTGGAGCATTCACCACAAGATTTGATGCTTCAACATTCATGCACTTTTCAAAAGACAGATGAATTTGCGGTGAATCTTCGATCTTCAGGTTCTTCACTACCAAGTTTGTGCAGTTGTAGAAGGTTAAGGCCTGCAGTAAATTTTGTGGACTCGCCTCAAGAAGAATAAAAAATACCTCAAGAATTAAAGGAACAAAATATATATTTGAAAAGCGTTACGAAACTTAGAAACAAATTATAAGTTTTTAAAAAGTTACTAGAATTTTGATGAATTACAATTTTCAAGACGTGTTTAAAATAAAAATGCTATCTTCTTAAGAAGTGTAGAGAGTAAATATATTGGATGCACTATCGCAAGGGAACTTCATCAAAAGAAAAAAGTGAACATACCGTAGGAGCATCCTTGCATGGCTGCACGATAAAAAAATAATAAATAAATACAAATATCATTAGAATAAAGAGGCAAGTGATCTAGTAATTTAAGATAAAAGAATGAACAACTGCAGGAATAAACTTTAATTTAATTAAATCATTATTACCTTAGCTTTATTTATTTTGCAGGAATTTTTCCACCACACATTTCCATTGCCATTGATGGTACCACCACCTTCAACAATTAAATTTTGGACACTGTCAAAAAGAAGCCAGTGCCTCCCATCTGTACTGTAGTCAGAGCGATCATCAGAAGCTACCAATGTTCCACCAATCTGTATCAAGTTAATTTTCCAATTAATTGCATAAATTATAAATACTTTCATAGAAATAATCCCGATTGTTAATTAATTAATTTTAGAAGTCCCTTTCCATGTATATTTTTTCTCACCTGAATTGTTATTTGAGATTTACAAGGACCTGAGAATTTAGTTGGTTTGAGAAGATAATTTTTTCCCTGAGGTACCAAAAAGTTAACATCTGAGTAGGATGCACAAGCTTCCTCCCATGCTTTCTGAAAAGCCTGAAACAAATTTAGTAACAGAAATATGAACTTTTCGTCTGCAATATATAAAAATAGAACAATAACGTAGTAACTAAATCTGATTAAACACACACACACACACACACACAAAAAGGACTTTTATTATGAACATAGACTTTTTTAGAATTATTGGATTCGCCGAAACATTTTTTCAGTTAACAAATTGGATGACTTATAAATCATTAAAATTTGTTATAGATACAAATAACTAAATAAGGACTAATTACCTTGCTATCATCAGTTCTTTCATCACCTTTAGCTCCAAAGATCTGTACATTAATCGTCTTAACTGAAGCTGCAAGTATTCGAGACTTCTTGAAATCAGAATATCCGGTCTCTATTTTAGCCGAATTATGTAGCTCGACACCTTCGATGGAGCTAGAATACGAAGGGAAAGCTTGAAAATCATAACCAGATTCTTCTTGGAGATAATTATCAAGTAAATCATCACGAAGACTAATACAACACGAAATTATAGAAATAATAGAAATAATAAAGGAAAAAATATTCTTTTGAAGAGCCATTTTTGCATGTAAATAGTAAGATACAAATATTTATTTTGCGGAGAGAACTTTGTGCAATTATCGATTGTTTGATAGGAGGTATGGATTTATTTTGATGAATAAAGTCATGCCCAGTTTGCATATTTATAGAGTGCGGGTGGGGAGGGTCCTGTCTTCTACGACACTTATATTATGGAAATGGGATGGAAACGATTAACTAATTTTAGACGAAAGATCTCTTTAAAAACAGAAGCTGACTTTTGCTCCATGCTTGCATGTAAACTACATTAGTCTTGTATAAGTACATATTGAATTAGGACACCCTATATATACATATATGCAAGTTGAAACTTCAATTTGACGACATGTTTTTAACTAGAAAATTATAATTCTTATTGTTGGATACAATTTTTAACAACAAAAACTGCTTTGTCGTCGAAAATCTCCTTTCTATTATCAATTTATTTGTATTGTAACGCAGCTTAGTACATGTAGTATATGAATCTATATGATTGAATTGTGCAACCATCATGTCTTATGTACTTTAAAAAATAATTGTACATATACGTGCTTGTATAAACCTATTAATATTATATAAAATAATACCTTTTTCTTGTTTTTACCAATTATAAAACATGTTAGAAATAGTTGGCACAATTTTGGCAAGTATTGACTCTTGCATTAGCACGAGCAATACTTAGACCCCGATATGCTCAAGTGCCCAACCATGATGTCATAGGCAAAATGATAAATCGTTATCCCATGGCTATTTGAGCTTACCATAAAGAATGTTGTCATGTCCTAATTTAATTAACGACTTTGTTTCTACCATATCGTCATACTATGGTAATTAGAACTTGCGAATTTGTAAAGAAATAGCCAACATGTGAGAAGTCATTTATGGTGTTACATGTAATGCATGATGCTCTAAAGGGGACACGTGTCACTTCGTAATAAGATAATTACTTCCTTACGTTTTTGCAGTTAGGAATGTTAGTTTACTAATTGATTCAATCATAAAATAAATGATGTTGCAATATGTTGCGGGAAAATTAGGGATGGGCTTACATTGTATGCAAAGACTATATGATATAACATCATGCAATTGATTTTGATTTGTATAACATAGATTCCTAGTGCTTACGTACGCCAAGAGTTACTTGGAGGCATCTTTTAACTATGTTGGGGGGAAATTAGGGATGGGCTTACATTGTATGCAAATTTTCTTTTGTTGAGAGTAGATAAAAACTTTAGGTTATATATCTTGTGATTCATTTTATTTTCAAACATTGCTTGTAGTGCAATTGGTTAGAAGTTATACATACAAATTAGAGGTCTAATGATTAAATCCCTTCCTAACCAATTTATTGTATAATTTTTCTAGTTCTATAATTTTTAACAAAACTAAAGCAATAGGAAGAGGATTTGAACCTGTGACAACCTTTAGGGGTGGGCAATGGGTCGGGTCAGGTCGGATTTGGCGAGAACCAATCCGACCCGACATACTCGATTTTGGGCTCTTTCCCGACCCCACCCTGTTCGGTTCCTACCCCTAAACCGACCCAACCTGAATCGGGTGGGGTCCAGCTGGGTCATCTTTTTTCTTTTTAGTACTAAATTTATTTGAGACTATCCAATCCATTAATTGGCTTAAATATAAATAATACTTTTGCCATTTCAATAAGAAATTTTCAATGAAATAATATTTGTCATTCATACAACACAATTGACTAAAATTGAATAAATCACAAATTTTTACTAAGAATAGGTCTATAATTTGAATTTTTTACAAACAAAAATTAAAGCTTACGTCCAAAATAATTATTTTCCTACACATTAATATCATACTAATAAAACCAAACACACTAAAAATTATCATTAAGGACGAAAGTAAATACTAAAATTTTACAGCCAACCAACACTTAAAAATATACAGTAATCCAAACTTAATAAATAAATAAAAAGAAAAATACTATTCATCCAAAATTCAAACTTCTAAAAAATTAAATAATAAAGTAGAGTATTATAATTTTCGATTCTCGCATAAATTTAATTAGCATTCCTACAAAATAATATAAACGTTCAGAGAAAAAGATTAATAATATAATGAAAAAACTAGTTGTGCACATTGAATACATTGTACATCTAACTTAAAAAATCATAAATGCATGAATCACTTGGATTTAGCATTCATTTGATTTCTTTGATTCCAAAAGCTCTACAAAAAAATTATTAAATTAACAATAAATTATATAAAACGCATTTATTCAATATGACTCATGGAATAACTATAATTATATTACCTTCGTCCAATTTTTTATATACGTCAACATCTTCTATATAAAATCTCTCCTTATTGAAAACTCTTTAAGCCAGTTCTGGGTATACACCAAAACCTCCACCATCCTAGGGCTTAAAGAACTACGGAATGGATCAAGGATTCTTCATCAAGTACTAAAAGCATTTTCTGAAGCCACTGTAGACATTTGAATTGCCATAACATCTCTTGCGAGTTTGGACAAAATACCGTATTTATTTCCATTAACCTGCCACCATTTAAAAACATCAAAATCACTATCCTCTATATCTTCATAAGCATCCAACAAGTATCTATCAACATTATTTTTAAGTTCAATCAAATCTTTTGCTGCGTTTTGTCTCTTTAAGACTCTAACCTAGAAACATGATTAAGAGAGACCATTGAAGTAGGACTTTCTTTAGTGGAAGAAACCACACTTGAAGAATTTGTATCACTAGATACTTGATTGCTTTTAGAACTTGCTTCACATCTCACATACCAATCGCAAATAGACATGATATTGTCTTTCAAAATATTTGTCATATTACGAGCAACTTCTTTATCCTCATAAATATCACCAAAATAAAACAAAAATCAGCATACTCCAATTTATATCTTGGGTCAAGAATAGTAGCAATCAACAATAACTGGTTAACATTTTTCATTTTTCCCCAATACTTGTCAATTGTTTTCTTCATGTTAATGGCAATATCACTCAAAAGATAATCACCACTTTTGCTTCATTGTTCCAATTCGTTTATAAGAGAACATACTTCATGAAGATAAACATTAGAGCTCACATGCAATGAAGTATTAAATTTCAAAATTACTTCATAAAAGCCTTGGAGAAACTTCACAAAAACAGAAGCATTTTCGCAGTCATAAGTTCTAGGAGGTCCACCCCTTCTTCTATCACCATACTCTTGAAAATAATTAAAATATTGTACATCATCTTCCTCTAACCTTTCAAATGCTTTTTGAATTTTAAAGTGGCTTCCAACATCGAATATGTGAAATTCCACCTAGTTGGTATATCCAAAAACTCAAGTGATTTACAATCAATTTTTTCTTGACTCGCACACTCCTTAAACTTTTGTTCTCTAGTAGGAAAAGATTTAACATACTTTACTGCATTGCAAATACTAAAAATTGGTGCATGTGTTTCCTTCAATCCCTCACATACAATCAAGTTAACAATATGTGCACAACACCTCATGTGCAAATATTTTCCATCCAAAACACACCCATCACTACTCCTACCAATCATCTTCCTCTTGAGATAAGAAATGGGCGTTTCATTTGCAGACACATTGTCAACCGTGATTGTAAACACTTTCTCAATACCTCATAAACACAAACAATTCTCTATAGCTTTACCAATGGTTTCACCTTTATGAGCAGCAATCACATAAAAGTTCAAAATCCGTTTATGAAGTTTCCAGTCAGAATCAACAAAGTGTGCAGTAAGAGACATATAGTTAATGTTTTGAATAGAACTCCAATTATCAGTAATAAGAGAAACCCTTTGACGTTGGAGGATGTTTCTCAATTTCAATTTTTTATCCAAAATACAATTGATAAATATCTCTAACAATAGTCCTACGAGAAGAAGGATCAAAATTTGGACATGCTGCTCGACAAAATTGTCTCCTGACCTTCGACAAAGTTAAAAGGTAGCTCATCAATTATTATCATCTTAGCACATGCAAGTCTACATTCTTCTTTATTAAAGCCTACAACTATAAGATTGTTCTCATCACCCTCAGTTGGACTTTTTTGCCTCTATCTCTCCTAGATACTTCTTACAATGAAGAACCAAATGATTCTTTAAGGTACTAGTCCCACACTTCCTAGCCCCAGAAGCAAAACCCTGCCTACAATAGGTCCACGTACACCTAACATCTTCATCTTTTGGATCTCTTATAATTGTAAAGATACATCTGAAGATTTCCTATTTTTCCTCTTCTCTAAACATGATTGTGGAAGTGGCGGAAGAGACATAGCACTTTTTTCCTAAATTTGTTGTTGAAGGAGTTTCATTGATAGCTTCAATTTCACTATCCATATCCATATCCACATTCATATCTATACAAGCAAACAAGAAACCAAATATTATATTTATTCACATTTATATCTTTAGGAGAGTCATATAAGAGAAATATAGTGAATTTAAGATATGCTACAAGGAAGCAAATAACCAACAAGACATAAGGAAAACTATTGCACCACAAAACAAAACAAAACAAAAGTCAAGTGCATCCTAAGTAGAAATAATCACTCGTCAAATTCCCATTTACAGTTTATGATTTTATCTATTGAAGAACAGAGCAAAACGCAAAAGCGTATGAGACTTCACAAAGAAAGTGCATAGATAAAATTATCCAAGCCATTAGATCTAATCATTCGAAAAACTCAAAACAATTCTAATTCATATAATTAGACAATTACTCATAAGCAAAACTAAAAGGAAAAAACAAGAATTTTCATCTCCTCGGTCATAGTCAAAACCCAATAAAATCTTGAAGTAAAAAACCAGAAAATGAACTAAAAGATAAATTTACCTCAGACCCACATCCTTGAATCAGTGCTCAAGAACCCCTTGTAGATTGAATCATCCCTCAGTATCAATAATAACTCAAAACAGTGTGAAATTCAAAGTCTTTCACACTATAGCACATGGAGTCAGTATTGATATGATGAAATTCAAAAAAGAAAGTATTTACGCGAAGTAAGAATTGGAAAGATGAAACTAATGATTTGTGAAAGACAAACAGAAATCTTACATGATGAACGTCAATAGCATCCAAAAACTTCTCAAATGCTTGAAGCCACTCATGGTGGTTCCACACACGTGGAATATCAATAGATATGACTACAATGAAGATAAGGAGATTTACTTCATTTTGTCAACTATAAGATGTGCTCTATCCCAAGTACAAAACTAAAAGATCTAGAACTGCAAGAAATAAGATAAAACAATATTCTTGCTATCTACTAAGTCCCTTTTGCATTATACCAATAACAAATGACATAGGATTTACACAGTGTCACAAAATTACGATTTTTCTTATAATTTAAACGGATATAATCAAGAATGTTGAGACTGCATGTTTTCTTAATTGGAACAAAAACAATTAAAATAGCCAACAAAATTAAAGGCCTCAAAAAGTCACAACCACATGAATAATAATCGAAGATCCTAATCAATCATTGTTGAAACCCATTTTTTCAAGCTAAAAAAGAATTATAAATAAAAAGTTCAACAATTTTCAAAGAGAAAAACATGAGAATCAATTTATGAGTTTAAATATATTCCTCAGACAATCAGTACTTTAAAAATCGGGCGAAATTGAATCAAATCTATACATAACAAAAGAAAATTGGGTGAAATATAATAAGATCTATACCTAATAAAAGAAAAATCAATCAGACTAAGAAATGAAAATCAAATTAAGGCCACTCCAAAAATAGATGCCTATGTACCCTTGAGATCGAGCTCTCTTAAATTGACATCCAAGAGTAGCCATTGATTTCTCATTAGAGTCTAGAAGAATCGCCGGAGAGGAGATCTTAGGAGAGGGAGGTAGGTTTTGAAGTTGAGAGGACTTCACAAACGGAAATAGGATAACTGGTTGGGTCGGTTTGAAATGGTTTAAACTGTGATCCGATCTGACCTGACCCAACTTATTTTTAAATCAAAATCGACCCGACCCGACCCGACCCGATCAGATCCGCGGTTTCGAGTTTTTGGGCCCAGCCCTACCCCCTTTAAGATTATTGAATACTTAACCATCATGGCGCTTGTTGAGTTTTAAAACTAAATCTAACATAATAATATATATTCTGTTTTAGTGATTTTAATGCAATTGTAAGGATTCGACATATACTCTTTCTTTGATTTATTGGAAATCTGACCACTATGTCATTTGGTGAACATTGTCCATATATATAATAAAAGTATATGTGTTTAGTTTTAGCAAAATAATAATTATATTTAATATTTTATATTTTATTACGACTGGTCGTCAACGGTCAATAACCGCATGTACTCACTCAAAATTCTGGATTCGCCATTGTGCACATCATACTATTAATTAATTCACAATATTTTCACGACACTAAAATGAGAAGTTTCGATAAAGTTTAATTCCTTACAAAGTAAATGACATATTTTGATTGCCTTTATACATAGAATAGAAGCACATGCACTTTGTTTAACATGAGACAAAGCATAATCTAACAGTCAAATTAATTATCTAGTTTTTGGTTCAACATTTCGAATAAGAAAAGTCCATCCAAAATTGAACCAAAAAGTTCGTTGTGGTTTCCCTTTGATCACTAGAAATAGTTTATTTATGTTGGGCAATTACTACTTGCAAGAATAAATTCAACAATCCAAACAACTAACTAGAGTGATTAAGTATGCAAGAAAATGATCAAACCAAAACCAAGAGAACACAACACTGAATTTTTACGTGGAAAAACCCTCCAATGTAGAGGAAAAAATCAATATGGCAACTCTGGCCAAATCCACTATAATAAACCAAGATTACAACATTCAAATTTATGCTTAAAACTTGAGTTCTCAACAAATTGTAAAAACAACGATAATTAATCTCTAAGACAACAAACAAACCCACCAAAAACCACCAATTTGATTAAACATGTGAGATACCCACTTTGAATACCACGCCTCTAGAGCACCCAAAATGCACTACTTAGAGAAGTCCTCAATTTGTGTCCTGTAGAGAAATACTCATGTGAATCCACACCTAAATAATATTGAAAGAAAAATAAAACATTCTCCCTCTTCTTTCTCTTCACAAAGTAGCATTTGATTCTTTGCCTTTCCTCTTGTGCAAGACAAAACCAGCCCCTGTTTTTCAATATGTGTAGCCTCTGTTTTCAACTCACAGTGAAAGCATGGTTAGAAGAAGTAATATATACCATATGTGACCTACAATCACATTAAAGTGGATTTGGGCCTTTTTTCCTCATGAGCTGGAAGCCAGACCATACCAATCTCCCCTTCCAGCCCACTAAGGAAGGAAATTATCCTCTAACAAATTAGTTAGAGTCCATACCAGCCAGTCGGCACAAAGCTCAAGCTTTTCTCTAGTCACCACCTTTGTCATCATATCAAGTGGATTCCTTTCAATATGAATCTTTTCTAACAATATAAATTGTTCTGCCACTACTTGTCATAGCCAATGATGTTTCACATCAACTTGTTTAGTCCGACAATAATAAGTAGCATTCTTGCTCAAGTCTAATGCGCTCTGACTATCGCAATTAACTACAAACACATCTTGCTTCAAACCCAAATTTTGAAGAAACCGTTTCATCCAAAGCATTTCTTTCGTTGCGTTAGTTGCTGCAATATACTTAGCCTCAATTGTAGATAAGGAAACACACTTCTGTAGTTTTGACTGCCATGAGATAGCTCCTCATGCAAAAGTAACCAAGTATCTTGAAGTTGATTTTCTACTATTAGGATCACCAGTCATATCTGCATTTGTAAAGCCCTCCAAAATTGGCTTTGACCCTCCAAAAATCAAGTAATCTTTGAAGTACCTCTTAAGCAAAAGGATAATGAAATTACCACCATGGAATTCTCTAATATAAACACAATGATTTGCATCTGTCTTAGTATAACCATTGCCCACCATAAAGAAATCAAACTTCTTATACAGTGGTCTTGGAACCTATTTCAACCCATACAAACTCTTTTTCAACATGCAAATCATAAGTTCTTTTCCTCTTACTTAAAATCCCTCTAGCTGAACCTTGTAGATTTCTTCTTCCAAATCACCATGGAGAAAGGCGATTTTGACATCTAACTGCCCAACCTCAAGATCCAAACTAGCTATTAAACTCAAAACCACTCGAATGGAAGTCATTTTGACCACAGGAGAAAATATCTCATCGAAGTCAATCCCTTTCTTCTGATCGAAGCCCTTCACCACCAATTGAGTTTTATACTTCACTAGCTTTTCACCTTCTTTCTTTAGCTTGAACATCCATTTAGTTTTCAATGCCTTTTTACCTTTAGGAACCTCTAGTAGCTCATAAGTGTTATTTTTCTGCAAAGAATCCATCTCTTCATGCATAGCCTTCACCTAGTTCTGTTTGTCTTTATGAGATTGTACCTACTGAAAGCATTCTGGCTCCCCCTCATCAGTTACCAACACATATTCTGATACAAGATATATGGTTGATGGATGATGCTCCCTAGTAGATCTTCTAATTTGAGGTTCCGATGTAGTAGGTTGCTTCCCTTACTCAACATTCTCTAGATCATCCTCATCAACCCTTGCTGGTTCATCAGCATCACTATTAACATGTGTCTCTATCCCTTGAGTGGCACTATCTGGAGGTAGAAAGACATGTACAAGATTAGTGACACCCTCATCAACACGTCTTTGATTCCCAGATTTCTCAAAATCTGCCAACTTCTAATTTTCATGAAAAGTCACATCTCTGCTTCTGATTATTTTCTTCTTTCTTGATCCCATAGTCTATAGCCAAATTCTACATGTCCATAGCCAACAAAAATGTAAGCATTAGCTTTATCATCTAATTTTAACTGTTGTTCTTTAGGCACACGTGCATATGCTTTGCACCCAAAAACCTTTAAGTGAAAATAAGAAACATCATTTCATGTCCACACCTTTTCTGGAATCTCAAAATCCAAAGGAACTGATGGAGACTGATTGATTAGGTAGCACATTGTCCAAACTGCTTCAACCCAGAATGACCTAGGTAACCCAGACATTCTTAAGATACTTGTGACCTTTTCTACAATGGTGCGGTTCATTCTCTCTGCCACGCCGTTGTACCTGGGGTACCAGAAACTGTCTTCTCATGTCTAATACATGCTATGAGTTGTAATCTTCAAACACTTTAGATGTATATTCTCCTCTGTTGTCAGTTCAGAAACACTTCAAAACCTTTATACTTTCCCGTTCCACCATAGCACGAAACTTCTTGAAGTGATGGAAAACCTGATCTTTTGATCTCAAATAAAACACGCACAACTTTCGTGAAGCATCATCAATAAAAGTAAGAAAATATTTATTGCTACCTAAGGACTCCACCTCAATGGAACCACAAACATCAGAATAAACCAAATCTATAATATTAGATTTTTACTCAAGGGTTTTTGAAAGGAAACTCTATGTTGTTTACCAAATAAACAATAATCACATGAATTTAGTGGTCTATCTTTGGAAAAATGAATGAGAGACTTCCTTGCCAAAATATACAATCCCTTCTCGCTCATGAAAGCCAGCCGCTTGTGCCACAAGTCTGGTGAAGAATTACTTTCAGTTGCATTCGCCGCTTCACTACACACCTTTACTTGTATCTTGTAAAGTGTGCAACAAACTTTTCCTCTAGCAAATACCATAGACCCTTTTACAAGTTTCCATCTTCCGCAGCCAATATACTATCATAACCTGCTTCATCAAAGGCACGTGTAGATAGAAAATTTGGGCACATGTCTAGAACATGTCGCACATTCTTCAATGTCAGGCTGTATCCAATATCAGTTTGAAGGCAAATACCACCACCACAATGCTGGCAACACTGTTATTACCCATCTTCACCCTGCCAAAGTTACCCGATTTGTATGAAGTGAAAAACTCCAGTCTTGGAGTAGCATAGTAAGAAGCCACTGAGTCAATAACTCATTCAACAAACGAATTTGCAACATGACAACACTACTCATCTTCAACAAAAAAAAAACTACTACCTCTACTTCCTCATCTGATGCACTAGCTAATGTATTCTAATCGGTCTTCTTCTGATTTTTCTCCCCTTTTAGTTTTTTTTTCTAAGCCATGCAGTATTTCTTTATATGACCCTATTTATCACAATAAAAACATTTGACATTTTCTCTTGCCTTTGATTGACTTCTGAAGTTACCTTATCTCTTAGGACCTTTGCTTTTACTCCTTCCTATGTTCTCTGTAATAAGAGTCTCTGCATAATTCCTACTCCAAGTTTTTCCTTCTTATTTTTTCATTAAACAAACTGTCTTTAACTAGAGTAAGTCCAAGCACACCAAAGTCTCGCAACTATTAGGTAAAGATAATAGTGCATACATCTCATCATCTAGCACTATTTTCATTGTGGTCAAATTTACCAAGTCTTGGAATTTACTCAAGTGCTCAGCAACTGATTTTCCTCCTTTAGCTTTAGATTCACAGCTTTCTAGTAGTAAAAGCTTTATTTTGAGCGGACTTCATCTCATAGAGATGCTCTAGTTTTTCTCAAAAGCTATGAGCATTTGTCTCTTGAGATATGTGATGAAATACATTAAGATCAACCTACTGTCTAATATATCCAATGACTTTCATGTTCATCTTCTTCCAGTCACTGTCACTCATATTACTTGACTTAGCACTATCACCTTCAATTGGTTCATGTAAATCCCTGTCGGGTCTAGTAACAAACAGCTAGTTAGATTTCATTCTGATGTCTGGACTGGCCCTTAAAAGAATTATTCAACAATCAAAAAAGAAATTTTATAAATCGTATTATACATTTCAAAATTTCAAGATGATTTAATCAATAAAGAATTTATTTTTAAAACAAATTGGAAAACTTCAAAAGATGTTTTGCAAAAAAACATAAAAATCTTGTTTCAAAACAAATATTTGCAACATATCAAGCTATCTTGTCATGTTTTGATTCCAAACTTCTATATATTCAAGGTAAATCAAACTTCCTTGCAGATTTCTTAACTAGAGAGTTTGTGCAAAAGAAATTTTCTTGAGAGAAACAGTTGTGAGTCATTCAATGTATTCTTCTTCAGAAAATAATAAGAAAAAATCTTCAATTCCAATACTTTCAAATGAAGATTATATTCAAAAGTTCATATGTTCCTACAGGAGGAGGACAATGCTCCTCTAGTTCTCAAAAAACTACCATTGCATCAAAAAATTCCTTTCAAAACCTCTTTCAAAGGAAAAAGTTTCCAGATGAACAAAACCTTCAAACTTTAAAAAGGTTGTTCAAGTTGGTTCCAGAAGTAAACCCCTCAAAATACCAAATCAATTCAATTACCGGTATTGGAGATGGAAAGTTCATGGATACATAGATATTCATCCCTTAATGAATGTTTTCAAAACTTATTTCCTTCTCAATTTCACTTCTTGTCCAGAAATATCAAAAAATAAAAAGCTTATTATGAAGCTATCTTTATTAAATCCAGATCAGCCATAATAACTTACACCCCAAATCCTCAAAAACTAAAACAAATAGAATTTTCAAAAATTTCGATACAAAAGGTTTTGTTTTACGAAGACTGGGGAACAAAACCCATAGGATGGGAAACAAATGCGTTTCTCAAAAGATGAAACATTCGAGTCTCATTTCAATTATTTTGATTATAAGTACGATTGGTTCAATGTTTTCTATTTTAGACCAGTGAAACATTCTTGATTTATTCTCTTCAATCAAGTTTGTCCTCCAAACTTTCCAAAATGGTTTCAAACATGGTTCGAATATTTGGATTCGACAAATCAATTTTACCCTGTTTTACTTGTCAAAGGTTCGAACATTTCAAAAATGAGGCAAAATCAATTTTAAAACCTCAACAAAATATTCTATTTCAATTCGCCTTCAATTTTAAAGTCTTGTGGATTATCTGTTGGGACTTTCATATCATTCAAATAACATACTCCGCATTAGCATTAAAAAGATTGTTCGGAGGTTCAAAATCAAATGGTGGTCAAAATCCTATGAAATAAACTGATGTCATAAGGTCATTAATTCATGGATTCAAAAAAGAGAGAAATATCGGTGTTCCCAAGTTTTCAAAGAAAGAACAAGAGAAATATGTCAATTTTCTTGCAGAAAAACCAAGGCTCTTAGCCATGTTCAATCAGTGTAAGACTCTGGAAGAATTACAGATAGTTTCGAAAAAAAATGCTTCTTTGGCTGAAGCCTCTTCAAAGAATCAGGATCAAATCAAGAAACTTCCTTTCAATCAGACTCAGAAAAAGATTATGCTCAAATCAACAAAAATATGGGCTATGGGCTAGATATTGATGAGCTAATTGCACAAAAAAACTCAAAAGAACTCGAAATGACTACATGGACCTATTATTTAGATGAATATCGGAGATATGGGGTTTCAAAGATCAAGACAAGCTCTTTTCCAAATGTGTTTGATACCTCAAAGTTATTCCTGCCAGCACTACCGACAATCAAAATGGACAAACTTTCAAAAACAAACTTTAATAAAAGAATTGTTGGCCTTATTAAAGTATATTTAGAAATGATGGTACAGTTATTCAAAAAATTGGGAAGGATTATTGTGTTGGACAACATTATTGTCCTTTAAAAGCAAGTGAACACGTCCTTCAAGATTCTTCAAAATAATTCAAGCATATATATGCATATTACCTAAAGGTTAGTACTTCACTTGTTAATGTGTATATGAAGTGTGGGTACATTGTACAAGTCAAAGGAAATTTTCAAGAAGATGCCTGTCAAAGATGCCAAAGCATGGATTTCCATGATTGTTGATTTGTCATCCACGTGCATGCAGAAGAGGCCTTAGAAACTTTTGCAAGAATGGAAGAAGCTAAATCATATTGGCACTTGAATTTAATTATCATTCTAGACAGATTTTATTAGAACTCTGTGAATGATTATAGTATCTTATGATACCTATCCAGGATTGCTTCACATTGAGCCCTTTGTTAAATTGATTTGATCTATGATGCTTGTTTGTATCTAACTTTAAAATGAACCCTCTATTTGTTTTTCAGATTGAACCTAATAACGTGACGCTTACTGGAGTGTTATTTGCATTCGCCCACGGTGGTCTGACTTCTAAAAAGATTGTTATAAACTGGAATACTTTGATACCAGTTTGTTGTGAAAAGTAGAGATGATACCAGATTAATCAAATACCAAACTGTTGGAAAAAAAATAAGAGATTAAGTCACAATATGAAACAAAAGATCACAAGAACACAAGAACAAAATAATTTTGTAGAAAAAATGAGATTTTATTATAATATGGAGAAAGAATTCAAAGATTATGTATTTATAATGTTTCTAACTTCTTACTAAATCATAATAAAGAGCCAACTATATATATGGGAACAAATAGGGACGTCTCCACTGTTCTTCTGTACGTTGGTGGTGTCTAGCTCTGCAATCCGATGTCCCGTCTCCATCTAAATACCTTCCAAAATGTGTTTTTCTTCATTCCAAGGTCTTCTTTAAGTCCAATACAAATTTCTACTCCCAATGGACTTCCAAATAGAATTTCAATTAGAATTTGCCAAGTAAACTTGAATAAAATTTCACAATAACATTAAAAATAGAATTCTTCTTAATGTGCACTTTACTTAGAACTCTCAATTATCTTCAACAAAGAATTCGGGTCACATTCAAATTCTAACAATCTCCACCTTAACACGAATTCTACTATAATGAACAATTTTCAAAGATTCTCCACCTTGAGACAAATTCCACTGCCAGGAATAAATTTAAACTTTTCAATGAAAAACACAAACAAACGTCTCCATCAAAATTCAAATTGAAAATATTCTCCACCTTTACTTCCCCAACTAGAGGAAAAAGTGATCTAATGACCATCAAACAAGGCAAAAACAAGCCATGTAATAGAATTACAAAATGAATGCATCAAAAGAAGGATTTTGGCTACGGTTAACACCTTTAATCGCATTCAAACCATCAACAACATTGTACTTATGTGGAATCGTATTTCAAAAAATGGGTCTATTTCTAGTAATTGAATACAATGACACTGTTGATAATGGTGGCAAGGCGGATTTACCTATATCTTCAAAATTCAACTGAGATGTATCCTTTAAAAAAGACCCCAAATTTGATTCCAACTGTACAGAAGTCAGTTTTAAATCTACATAAGTTCTTAAAATATGTTGATTACTCGAAGATTCTGTATCACCCTACAAGATATATAAATGGGATTTTCAATGTCCCATCAGCACAACACGGGCTCCTTTGATAACCTTCAAAACTTCACATTCAACACTTTACATGTACCCTCTTGAAACAAAAGAACTTAAGGAGATAAGATTTTTCTTTTAATCTAGAAGGTGTCTCACTCCATCAAGTGTTATAACCGTCATGGTAAATATCTTTATTCTGACTTGAACAATACCAGCTATCCAATAAGGTATGTTATTACGGTCATCACAACACCTTTTCAAACTTCTTCATATGTTGAAACAATTCCCGATTGGTTAAAATGCAAACTATGTAAAAAAATCCAAGCCTCATCAGGTTTGGAGTTGTAATCAGACATAAGTAGAAGCTCTTCATCAATGCTATGTTTTTTCCAATACTTGCTTCTCCTGCAGTTTTTTATTGTTGATTTGCAGTTGACTTTGATTTACTCCGCAACTTATAACAATTATCAAGTGCCCATTTTTCTTGCAATAATTACAAAATTTGAAACTAGATTTTGACTTGCCCCTCAACAACCACCATGAAAAATGAGACCATCTCCATGATTTCGGATGCTACAAGATGCTTCATCTTTTCCTTTAAATAAAGTGCATCATAGACTTCTTCGATAGTGAGAGTATGACGACTATATTATATCGTGTATCTAAAAGACATGTAAGAGGCAGACAATGAACATAATAAAAATCAATTCTAAGTCTTCTTCATCATATTTGACCTTCAAGGTCTCCAAATCAGCGACAGTTAGGTGATCCTCAAGAAATGTATTTGCTGTCATACAATGAGAATATAGATGTTGCTTCAGATGCAATTGGTTAGTAAGATTTTTCATCATGCATAATTGCTCCAATTTCAACCATAATGCAGCTACTGACTTCTTCTTCAAAACGTCCTGAAGAATACTATTTGAAAGATGTAGATGTATTTGAGATAGGGCCTTTCGATCTCTCATTGTTTCTCGTCCATATTCCAAGTTATGGGCATCTTGTCAAATTCCAATAACATGTCGTCCATATTCTCTGAACGAGTACTGTTCGCATCTTTACCTGCCACAAAGAGAATCTTGTATTGTGATCCAACAGCATAATATCATACTATATTATTCCAATCACAAAAAACCTCGACCTTCCAAAAAATTTCAACACCCAAAGCTCTGATACCAGCTATTATAAATTGGAATGCTCTGATACCATTTTGTTGCGAAAATTGAATATGATACCGGATTAATCCAGTACCAAATTGTTGGAGGAAATAAGAGATTAAGCGACAATATGAAGTAAATGATCACATGAATACCAAAACAAAATAATTTTGCAGATAAATGAGATTTTATTATAATTTAGAGAAAGAATATAAAGATTATGTGTTTACAATGATTCTAACTTCTTACTAAATAATAATGAAAGGCCAACTATATATAGAGAACAAATAGGGGACGTTCAAACCCTCATAATAGAGGTGGAATTGAAGTGGAATTTACAAAAAAAAGTCCAAAACGAAGTAGGAAATCAAACGGCGCTGCTTCTGGGTGTCGTAGCGCCAGCTCCCCTGTTCTTCTTTACGCTGGTGGTGCCTTGGCGTTCCGACCGACGCCCCGTCTCTGCCTAAATACCTTCCAAAAGGTGTTTTTCTTCATTGTAAAGTCTTTTTCAAATCCAACATTAATTCCTACACACAATGGGCTTCTAAATAGAACTTCAATTAAAATTCATCAAGTAAACTTGAATAGGATTTTACAATAGCATTTCAAATAGAATTCTTCTTGATGTGCATTTTAATTAAAACTCTCAGTTATTGTCAACAAAGAATTCGAGTCACACCCTAAGGGTCCGTTTGATTGCAAATGTGGAAAATGATTGGAAAGAAAATATTTTACAGGGAATTAAATTGCTTAGAAATTATTTTATTGGAAATTGTAATTAATTGTGTTTGATTGATATAATTTTTCATCTGAAAAATGTTGAAAGTTTGATGTCCGTTTGGCTTTATTTTTCATGAAAATTGTCCACTAAAGTGATAATTTCTTTTACCATTGAGTTTAGAATTTGTTTCACTTACCAAAAAAAAAAAAACTAAAAAAAATTACCATACTGAATATCATTCGTTTGGCTTTGTTTTGCATGAAAATTTTCAATAAAAGTGATAAT
>CAIGRK010234260.1:0-14859 GCA_903798315.1 Fraxinus greggii | reverse complement strand
AAAAAAAAAAAAAAAACAGAGATAGTGGAAGATTTAAATCTGGTTTCTTAACTTGAACCAAATAAAACCGGATCTAATTTCATTTCTGAAATAGAATTCGCTTAGTCGAAGGTCTGTGTGGTCCTAGATTAGATATTTGGGTGGTGGTTGATGCTTGGTGGTTATCGATCATGACTCTTGTGTGGTGGTAGTGGAGATGGTTTAGGAAGCGATGGAGGAGAAGGTGGTGATAGTTGGGGCGGCGAAATTCGCATTGCCAACATATGGTAGGTGGTACAGATTAGATTTTTGAATGATGGTGTTGCTTTATGGTGATCAATGGAGTCCGGTGCATGGTAATGAAAATCGTTTAGGGACGGGAAGGGAGGAGGTAGGTGGTAGTGCCAACTAAACAATTGTAGCAGTGGTGATTAAATGTGTGAATTAATTTAGTTACATATTCATCAACTTATATCAAAATNGTGGAGATGGTTTAGGAAGCGATGGAGGAGAAGGTGGTGATAGTTGGGGCGGCGAAATTCGCATTGCCAACATATGGTAGGTGGTACAGATTAGATTTTTGAATGATGGTGTTGCTTTATGGTGATCAATGGAGTCCGGTGCATGGTAATGAAAATCGTTTAGGGACGGGAAGGGAGGAGGTAGGTGGTAGTGCCAACTAAACAATTGTAGCAGTGGTGATTAAATGTGTGAATTAATTTAGTTACATATTCATCAACTTATATCAAAATTTACTAAATATCTAACTTTAATTCTCACCAAATAGAGCTAAGCTCCTCACCATCTTTAGTCCTAAATTCTTTTGCATCTACAGCTCCTAGCACCATCTCTTGATTTTATTTTATTTTTTCACATTTATTTCTAATGAATTTAATTTCTTTGTATAATTAATTTAATATTATCGAGTTTAGTGAAATCCTTTCTATCAAACAAAAAATGGTTTACACCGATTGATAAATTTTTTTATGTCATGTATTTTACAATGTCAAAGAATTTATCTCCAGATATTAAATAATTCACCGTTTAAATTGCATATACTCGACCAAAGCTCCCATTTGATTTAATTAAAAATCAGATTTTTAGTATATTTTGATAAAAGCTGATAAATTGTGTGGTTGAAAAGTTGGATCTCATGAAATGTGTTATTAAAATTAAATGTTGACTTTGACTTAAATTTAATTAATTTTTTTAGTTGAATCAAACATGGAGCTACAATGTTGTATCAAATAATGACATTAAATTTTGTACTACGTTGCTAACATTATGGGAGTGTTTGAGCTACATTATTTTTTAAAAATGTATTTTGGAATGGTAGATTGATGGAGAATGTGTGATTAGAAAAAGGAAAATTTTTTTATTTATGTGTAATATTATTTTAATGAAAAATATGTGGTTAAAAAAAAAAAGAGAAAAAAATGTATTTTGAAAAAATGATAATCAAACAAGGCCATAAATAAGTTTACATTTTCTTGTTCTTTTTGAGGAAAATCAAAATAATAAATAATAATAATAAAATATACGAAAAGAATTAGGAAAGATATAAAATCCTACAAATAGACATCCAATTCAAGGAAATGATCTGCCCTTGTTTGGGTCCATTTTATTCAAAATTCAGTTCTCTCTACTTTTCAATCTTATATTCTTTAATAAAAAAAATATTATACATAAATAAGAAAAAAAATCCTTCTTTTCTAATCTCATACTTTTCAAAAAATCACTATTTCAAAATATATTTTTTTCCCAAAATTTGATTTTAATGGAGCCCAAACATTATTAGTTGATTTCAATTGTATTTTAAAGTTGAAGAAAAAACAACAGCTGGATAATGGGTACCAGGTAGCCGTTACACACCCTAAACTTTTCACAACGGTCATATTTCTGCCCAAAATCAGACCTAAAGTATGACCGTTTCAGCTTCTTTTATATATATATACACACATTTTCTCCTCTTCATCTCTAAACAACATAAAATCTACTCATTTCTTTCAATTTCTTTCTCCAAGAAGATCAAATCAAATCCCAGTTGCGAAAAATCCTCAAAAACTTCAAAAATCTTGCTCAAACTTTGTTCAGAAAAAAATGGGTTTGTCCATTGACTCCTCCAATGAATCCCATCCCCGCACTCACAAGGTGTTCATATTAAGCAACTATCTTCTTCTAGGTGCAGCTTCCAGTTGCATTTTCTTGACTCTCTCTCTACGCCTCATCCCATCGCTTTGCGGGTTTTTCTTGATCCTCCTCCACATCATCACCATTGGCGGCGCCATTTCCGGCTGCGCTGCAGCCAATGCTGCCAGGGGTGCCACCAAGTGGTATGGAGCTCACATGCTGGCCACCGTCCTTACAGCGATATTTCAGGGATCTGTGTCGGTGCTGATCTTCACGAGGCCCTCGGATTTTCTTGGAAATCTTAAGTCCTATGTGAGGGAAGAGGATGGTGTGGTGATCTTGAAATTGGCTGGTGGATTGTGCATTCTGATTTTCTTCCTAGAATGGGTGGTTTTGACTCTTGCATTCTTCTTGAAATACTATGCTTATGTTGAGAGAGAGAATCCTCAGGCTATGAGGAGTGCAAAGGTTCAAAATGACGAGGACTTAAAATATTTGCCATATCCGTTTCAAGTCTAATTTTAATCAAAACTGTGGTGAAATTTGTTTGATTTGGGGGGCGACGATTAATTGTAGCTTTAATCCCATATTCTTTTGTTTTGTTATTTGTTCTTTAATTTGATGGGATTTGTTGTGTAATACTGTACTGTTCAATGAAATATTCAATTGATTCCTTGTTTTGCCATATTACCTTGCTGATTATGCACATTTTCCGAGGGTGTGTGCATTTTTTATTTTCTGAGCATTCAAAGCTTGATTTCTCTACAAAAACTGCTACATATTCCCATTTTCGTAACCAAGTATTACAACCTTTCTTCGATTGGCGCAAGACCACGAGGTATTAATCAAAAAGCAAGAGAAAGGCCCTGCCCATAATTAGCTCTATGCTATGAAATTTGAAATTTCATTGATAAATGGTGCAGGGGTTTATTTTGTTGGGCCAACGGAGACAGTGGGTTTGTACTTGGGGCTGTTAATGACGTTTGGATCCATTTCAAACACAATTTTAGAATTGAAACCTCCATGGTTCAACCCCATAATGAAATTACCCATACATACGGCTGCAAGGAAAGAAGTCTCAGAAACCAAAATGCAAGCTTATATGGTGATCAACTACCCAGCTGATATGTGATTAAGCTAAATGCAGGATGGCATCTTAAAGGGTCCAGGAACCACAAGGTGAATGTGTCGGTGTCTAGAAGCAGATATAAGAACCCTTGGCACTGGACTTGAAGTTTGGGTAGAGATTGACACATTGACTACTTACTATCCAACTAATCGGAAGGAGAGAAGGAAACAAAGCCGCTGATATATTCAAAGCTATTCACTTGCAAGATGTAAATGGGGGACTAAAGGGAATTTTGCAAAAAGATTGATGGGAAATGTAATATTTGATACCTGTAATACGCAAAACTGCTGGACTATTAACAGTATCATTGAGCTTTCAAAACTGAAACAGAACGTTTATGGCCAACAGAAATTCAGCACTACAACGCTTCCAGAATCAAACTGTCATCAGACATCAAACTTGCAACATTTTATACATACTACCCATTTGCTAAAACTTGTAGAGCAGCAACATTTTATACAGACTACCATTTGCTGAAACTTGTAGATCAGCCATATTTGTTAACCACATCACATATGCCAAAATGAGATAGAAACCCATAGGATTATTGATTCTTGATAGTGCTATCCTGCTGTTGTTGTCTGGCAGCTGCAGCTGCAGCTTTGTAGGATGATTGTGGGGAAGTTTCAATCAGGTTACTAGTCTTTCCAGATGGAGGCAGACATCTTTTCGAGAAGAATTTCGCAATGCTCTTTGTTTTCCCACAACTCTTTTCTGCAAATGCACATGGGAAATATTTCTCATCATATCAACGTACGTCAAGTGGTTCTCGCTGTTTGCAGAAATAATTACATGTCAAGTTACAACGGTAATAACTATACCTGGTGATACAGACAGACCAAGCTCAGCCAGAATTGTTTTCTTAACCTGCCTTGCAAGGAAAGAATTAAAATCAGTAAGTTACTGCTTTAGTGTCGGCAATCGATCATTTTTTAAAGAAACAGCAGACTCGTACCACATTCAAATAATTCACTTCCACACGTGATGGTCAGGCCATCATAAGCAATTAATAAAAAGCTAGAACCAAACACAGCAATATTCAGCCTTGTTCATTAAGTTAAACCGGGAGTAGATCAAGTGACAGACAACCAAACTGAAAAGGTCAACATAAAAATACTAGATTAAACATCTTGCTCAGCCTAGAGATAATATGAAATTTACAACCTTGAATAGGCCTTTTGTAACCAAACATGTGAATTTGCTGAGATGTGAGCAATAACAGAACTTCCTCCAAATATCTTAACTGTCTCCCATGACAAAATGAAAAAGGTTTTCTTTTCAAACATGAAGATTCAATTCACAACCTCCCACTTCAGCAAGGACTAAATTTTACCAGCAAGATGAGGAAAGCCATACAGAAAATGAATGAAAAGTTTTCTTTTTCAAATATGAATATTCAATTTACAAACAGGAGAGCTAACATATATTGAAAAGGACTACATTTTACCCATTAGATGATTAAAGCCTACAGAAAATAAACTTCAAAGTTACCTGCCAACGATTATCAGAGAACTCTGATATTTCACGCACTTTGTTCCTTAATTGGGATTTTGGGACAGCAGGGAACTTATTTTGCAAGCACTCCAACACCTTGCCTATACTCTGTGAGCATGATTGGATTACAGATACCTATAAAATTTAGATAATTTCAAGTGTGATTAAGCTAGAATACTAAGTGGTGGTTTATTACATCATGAATATAAAAATAGGTTAGCCACAAGGTTCGCACAAACAAACTGCATATGTTTTGTGGTGTCTACTACACAATAAATTGAACTTACAATTTGAGGCAAGTCAGAGTTCAATATAGCTACAGCACTTGCCACTGGCGTCGTACTTGACTTGCTACTTGAAAGGGAAGCTTCTTGATCCTCATGTACTGTGTCATTACAAATTGATATCTCTATTGGGGGGCAACCTGGGTAAGGAAGAATGCTCAGAGATTGCAAGCACTTTTGTTCAAACCTCTGCGCATCAGTGAGCCCTTCAGCCGGTAACAGAATAGCCTTTTCATGCATAAGATTCAATATCATCAAAGGATGGTTTTTCCGGAGTGCATGCTCTGTCAAATTATTCAGATACTTCTGTTGTCGAAGCAAGGTACAGAATTCTTCATTCTGCCGAACCGGTCCAGGATCAGGTAAGTTTCTTGTCTCCTCAACCAATTTATCAGATTCCATTTCATCATCCTGTACGCCCTACATGGCACAATGAAGACCAATAAACTTGCTGATCACGAATCGACATCTCCAAAAAATTGAAAATAAACTAAATTAGCATTTTCAGCTATCCTCCCTCTGCCACCAACTCCCATCTTTAGCAGAAAATTCATTTTCAATAAGAAGCCCCAATAACGAAATAAAGAAATGTGAAAAAGAAATAACTTGTAAACATGCACATTCCAGAAGAAACACACAGAGAAATATATTTTTGTACTCAAGATAAACTGAAAATTCAATTTATACGGCAATAAAAATTATAGTACCTCATTCTCCGAGAGATATCCATCAGGTACGAAAAAGCCATCTTCACTCTCATCTTCATCATAGCCTCTTGAATGTCCTTCTGCAGTTTCATCTTCATCATCCTTGTCGCAATCCGATAGGCTTTCACCAGACTCCACCTAAGCAATCAAATATTAGCTGCCAATCTTTTAATATTATATCACATGTACAGCAAAGCAGGCCTACCTCTTCCCACTCCCCATCACTATCAATTTCATAGTCTAAGTCTGGATCCTTTTTAAATGGGTGACGTGCTCCAACAACTGGACTGGAGAAGCAAAAACACAAGCAATCAGAGTTACGAAAATATACTATTTCAAATTGGTGTGACATCACTTCTTGATGATCTTCTTGTACCTTTATAGGCATCATGTATAATTCAACTGCATATCATGCAGGGACCAAATTCTATTTCAATGGTTTAAAACATACATGGATGAATAATCAGGACAACCATCTTGGATGCTGTACACAAGTACGGCTTCAATGATTGTACCAATAAACTTGTCAAGAAACAGAGATAGAAAGCTAAGTGATTCAACCAGTCTTCGACAAAATAACATTATCAAATTGCTTAGTAGGAGAACAGAAGGTCTTCTAAGTTAATAAATAGTAACTGGTACAGCTCCAAGATAAAAATTTAAAATGTCATGCCTTAGAGCTAGGCTATTCAATGTGGCAATCCTTTCTACTACCAAATTACCAGTAAAATGCCACGTGTTTAATTATGCTAGAACAGTATAGATAGGCAGGACTCATTATTCAACCATCAACTTCACACATTGAAAACAAGAATGTCCTACACTAACAAATAATAACAGTCAATCTTCAAATTTCTAATTAAAATTCTATCCGTGGAAGCCTTCCATATGCACAAAAAAGATATTACAAAATGATATGCGAACATACCACAATGCACTTGCAAAACTATATTAATTAGAGTACAATAATATAACATGACAATTGCGCTCACCTTTTCTTGGACCAAACACCATAAAAGGCAGGCCTATAACTCTTATCAAACTGTAAAAGCTGCCTATTCCTACTGCGCTTCTGGTCATTGGGAGGAATATTAACATTCGTACAAGATAATCGTCTATCAATATTAGAGTCATCCCATCCATCCACAAGCTTCTCTAGGCTCGAGTCTTCATCACAGGTCGATTCTCTGTTAGTACTAAGCTTAAGTTCCTTGACCAGTTCTGTCTTAGGCTTCTGACGAATTCCCCAATGCATTTTCCTATTAGAACGAACTGTGCGTCCAAAGCAACGCCAAGATCTCAAGTGTGATCTGCAAAAAGAAACCAAGATAGTGTCTTATACAATATAAACTATTGAGTATTTTACAAGATATCCTCAACAAATGGGAAAGGTAAGGAACCCACTTCCATATATCTTCTTCATCAAATTCTTCACCAAGGGTTAGAACAAAGTCCGTAGCCACAGTAACGGGTCCTGACATCCTTTCAACCCTGTTAGGGGATTGATCAGATGTTACCTGTTTGATTGCAGCGCCGTCATTCTGAGAAGTTGAATTAGCTTTGTTTTTTTTGAGAAAACGCTCCATGAGTGATGCTTGTTTTTGCAGAGAAAGTCGTTTTTTTGACTCAGCTACTTCCTTCTCCTTGCGCCGCCGTTCTTTCTCTGCTTCCTCTTGCTGCCTTTTCAGCTGTTTCCGCATTTCAGATTCTTCCTTCTCAAGGCGCCACTCCTCCTTCTCGGCCTCATCTTTTAACCGCTTTAGTTCTTTCTCCTGAAAGGTTGTGGAACTTCAAATAAATGAATCAAGATAAACGATAATCGCAAGCTGAAACCTGTAAAAATCTACATCATTCGTATACAAGTTTAACTTAAACATAACAAGACATGAAAGCCAGCTCTTGAATGTTAGTGTGTAGAGACTCTAAAGCTACATTATTCGGATTCACAGTCTCCACTAATATATAACAAAACTATGGTTTTCCATTTAATAAAATCAAAACGATAGTCTAATCACAAGGTCAAAATGTTATTCTATAAAAACAGTACTTGGAACATTTGCATAAAAAAAAAAACAATTTTTAATTGTATAGCAGCCAAATAGAATGTACAAGATTTGAGTCAGGACTTACAGTTTGCAACTTTTCCTTATTAAGCTCCCGATCCATCCGTATCCTCTCTTTCTCCATCTGCTGTTTGCTTTTCTCCATTTGCCTGACTAAAAGCTTTTCTTCTCGCTTGGCTTCTTTCTCGGACCTTCACCATTATAAATACTGCTTGAGTCCATGACCAAAAACCAACAATAGGAAAAACTATACCTGGGATACATACACTTCAGCAGCATTTTTCTGGGACATGGTCTCCATCAACAAACGGACATCTGCTTCAGTTAAAACTTTGCTAAGCTTGTCTGAAGCTTTTATCAAATCCTGCCTGTAGCTCTGATGGCCCTCTGATTTTTCCAGTGCAGTTATCATTGCTGAAACAGACTCAAATTGTCATGTAAACCACTAAAATGATCACACTATTAAGATCGTTCCACTCAATGAAGTTTCAGAAATGGACCAACTAGAACAATTGTACAATTTATTCTAAAGAAAGAATAAGAGAAGTGCCAAGCAAATTATTTGCATAAAAATTATCACATAAACAATGATTATCAAAGGAGATATCTTCTAGCTTTACATATTTTGGTCATTGTTTGAAGATCAAATGCTTGTATAAATTAACTACAAGGCACTACACGCCACTGGTTACTAGAATGAAATCAATATGAGATCATGGACCTTGTGCTCATACAAACAGAAATCAATACACTATTTCAGCAACAATATGAGGAGAATAACAGCATTTAAAATTTAAATGGTCTTCATTCCCGATTAATGTTCATTGCATATCCTCAGTAAGTAAACCATTCAGAGAGGTGGACATATAACGAGATGTGAGGTGTTTTTTCCTATGACCATTATTTGAACCCCAAACTCAAAAAACTACAGCTGGACAAAACACAAAGCATGAGATGCCAATGTTTACTAGTGTGCATTCCCACTGTAAAAGATATAACAGTTTCAAACATTAAACAACTATATCCCCTGGCCAAAAATGGGAAAAAAAAAATGAGAGGGAAAACCTAATAATAAGGTATAATAATAAGTTAAAAGAGACTCGCCAAAAGAAATTACAACAAGAAAACAATTGGAATGGTTGAAAAATAGGTTGAACCATCCAGCACTAAAATTAAACCAAATACGGTTTCAGCATGATGCAACTTGGCAGTTACCAAGGGTTAATGACAGCTGGACAGGGATATTAATATGGCCACAAATCCCTTGCATGGATCTGGCAATTCTCACCCCCAATAAAACAAATGCACTTATTTTAAGTAGCTAACTCACTAAGCAAACATGATATTTGGAATTGAATTATATCCTCTCTACAGCTTCCAGCATATCAATTAAATTGGTCAGAAACTTTAAGACTCTTTCCATTTCCACAATACACCTCCATGTAATTTCCTCAGTGGATGACAGACTGAGAAGAAAACTTCTGAAATCATTTTCAAAATCATTTTCGAAGATAAAAATGGCAAGGATCTCAAACATGCACCCATTTTACAGCACACATGCTTCAGTTCTGCCATATAGCTTCTTCATCAAGGTTTTCTTCAAAAACACCAGCATTTAACTACTACATTCTCTTCGTTCCAGTGATGGGATAATTTAACAAATTTCAGCTCCTGTACGGCCGTTCTTAAAAACTGACAAATCTTAAAATTTAATTGCACCAATAAATTCTCTTCAAGTGGAGGTAGTTCTACCATTATTTTGCCATGTAAATTAAATTTCTCTACACAAGATTCATCATATCCTTCTTTCCTTTGGGTTGTGGGACATCAAAAATCTCCTGGAGACACTATAAAATATAGAACAATAAAAATGAGTACTAATTTGATCTCTATCATGCACTTGCAGTGCATTTTCCTGCTTTGCCAGTTTTCCCATCTATATTAGCCGTCTTAGCCCCTGGAAATGAATAACTATTATTAAATTAGTCCACTTTAGCCTTGAACAACAAAAATATTTATCACACTAAGGGTTTGTTTGAGCCCTATTTTTTAGGTAAATAGATTTTGAAATATTGATTTTATTATTATTATTATTATTATTATTATTATTATTATTATTATTAAGAATGCGTGTTAAAAAAAGTACGAAAACATATCAGGTTTACGTACAAAAAATTTATTGGGAAAATGTGCGGTTGAAAATGAGTCTAAAAAAAAAATAGAGTTTTTAAAGCGTGGGGCTCAAACAGGGACTAAGTCACAATTCTTTGGAAGATAAAGATAAATGACATAGTTGGCCCAAATACTTTGAATACTTCGAAAAAAATTTATTACATCAAGTCAAAATGATAAGGAAGATGAATAAATATGATTAAATACCAGGTATGCACAATGCTTCAAAACAATTGCAGATAAACAAATCCCTGTTTAAAAGCGTGAACATTTATTTGTTAGCATTTCCTTTTTGGAAAGCGTGACATTGATTTTTTTAAAAGTGTGGATATCTTTCTTCCATAAAAACCATTTGCCTTTTAAACAGTTTCAATTGTTAAAGAGTTAAAATAATGTTTTGTTTCAGTCTTCAACTCTAGGAATAATTTTTTTTTTTTTTGCAGTCTTCAACTCTCTAGGCTGCCTCCTTCACCCTCTCTCCTTCCATCCACGCAAGTGCCTTTCCCTTCCACCCCACACCAAATCTTATTCCTCACACTTTTTTGAATTTTCTAATGGGACATGTCAGTCAAGTTCATCAATCTTTTTCCTTTTTTTTTTTTTTTGATATTTTGGAATGGATCTACAGCATCAGAGAAATTCTGATTAGATATCGGCAACCTTTCCAGTTCAAAAAACCCAAAACGAAAAGGGGACACACCACGTGGTATTTCTGACACATTAATAACCAATTCACCAGCACCAGTGACATGTCGGTGCTTCATATATCTACTCAATACTCATCTTCCTCCTTATCTTTCACTACAATTTTAATTTAACTATCATAATCTTGATTATAGATAAAGGGTGTAAATCAATGTTTTATAACTTTGTAGATGAATTGATAAAGTAGAATAGCAGACAAGGATACACATAGCTGTCCCAGACAAGTATCACTCTGTCCAGTGAGTTTGTTTCTCAACCTATAAGTTTATGAAAGACGGTGGACATATGGAAGGTAATTTAGCTAATATGCTAAGTTTTCTAATTCATGTTCCCGCCTCCTTTAAAGAGCAAGTGACCATATCATAAACACTGGAGGTTGGTCTACTCAGAATGACTTAAATATACATAAAACATATTTGCACAGGAATCAAAAGTGTACAACCCAATTACATATTATAGCAAGCTGATATTTATATGCAGTTAAGCAGTAGAGATTTACCCAATACAGCAGTAATTCTTTCGTGGATCTTTTTTCGACAAGTACGCCGAACTTTCAGAGTAGCTCGCATTGATTTTGGCATTAGTTTCAAATCTCTTGTCTACGAAGAACATAAAATAAACAAGACAAGATTAGCCTTATAACAGCAGCAAAATGCAACATACTAAGAATTACATATATTGAACAAGAAAAGTAGGATTTGATCAACAAAGTTAATGCCAAAGTAGTAGTACAAAAAATAAGATGGCACAATGAAAACAGTATGAAAATAACAATGTTATGCAACAAGGGAGCAATATTCCAAAAGTCTATGGTTAGTGTCCTTCACTTAAGATTTCATAATCAGTGGGCAAATATGGAATCCAAAAATAAGGTACAAGCATTTGTGCATACCAGGTCAAGCACTTATATCAAAAGATAACACAATGCTGAGCACAGTTTGTGTATAAAATCCAATGTAAAAATATAAGTAATTAATTCAACGATTAGTTCGCGCAATGCCAAATTTCCAATTTTGATGCATTTATCTTGACTATTTTTACATAAATATATAAAAAGCGCCGAAATGTGACAATTAAAATTCACCTAGCCGTTTGACCCTTTTTTAAAAATAAATAAACAGGAACTCCCATATATTGCACGTAGAAGGAATCATGATACATGACTAAACAACATAGCAAACCCAAAGCTTAATCAATTCTATGCGCATCCATCCTAGCCGGACTAAATTTGGACGTGAAGCACATTAAACACGCCAATATAATCCTAAGATTTACTCCCCCTCCCCTAAAATGACAATATATAACAAAATCTACTAAAGATGCCCAAATAACAGAAGTTCGAAACCGTAAATCAAAATCCAAAGATTTATGGAAACATTAATACAAAAGTAAATTGAGAAATCTACCTCCCAGTACCAGAGGGCAGACTCAGATTCATCCTCCAAAATGTCAGCATCTGCATTGGACACTCCATAGCATAATCTCTGCCCAACTAGAAGCACACCGTTCTTCACATTAGCCTTACTAACACTATCACCATTTCCAGTTTTACCCGTAACTTTCTCAAAAATTTCATCCACAAGCTTTGACAAAGGAAGTTCACTCTCTTCCATCAAACATGCAATCACGCCATTTAAAGAGGCGGAAGAAATCCCAATTTTTTCCACATTTTCCAACAACGTCCGTCTTTGCTCCAACACTAAATCTTTGCAGAATTTGATTAAACTGTTGATTTCCTCGCGGAATCCATTGATTTTTGCCTCTTTTTCTTCTGGGCTTGCGGTACATACAGATTGATCCCCTCTCTTTCTCTTCGATGCCTTCTTTTTCTGATCTGAGCAGTTCGATTTCGGGCTGTTTTCATCAGCTCCGTCGATTATCATCGGTTCAACTTCCGCCATTACTGCTTACAATTACTCTATATCTTTTGACAAACATAACGGAGACCCAGATGAGGACGTGAAAAACCCTGATCGAAAATATCTTCGAGATTGCTCTCAAACCGAGAAACGCCAGAAACAGCGGCAAATGGAGGACTTTTTTGGGAGAATTTCGTACGAAAGTTCACACTCCATCCACTGATTTTCCAAGAAAACCCTAAAGAGAAAAGGAAGATGAGAAGGATAGGAAACGGTTCAGATATGATAAATGAGAGATGAATAAACCCTTCTTGGAAGTCTAAATGGTGCCTGATTTTTCAGTTTTGAACTTTTGGAGTGAGTGTTTTCAGTGATTTTTCTGTAAAATTACAAAGATTATGGAGTATATTTATTTATTTCCCGCCAGTGGGAAAAATACTTGGCTCCAAAATACGCGAATTTTCAGTGTTGGCGCCTAATTTCGATACATTTGTCCGCCGTTTTGCTGCTCCACCGTAAATCCCCCAATGCGCTGTCAACGCCACCTCGAAAGGTAAGAGGTAATGGTTATTAATAATTTTGGCTTTGCACGTTAATGTAGGAAAATCTAAGACATTGTTTGGTTTAGTTAAAATTAGATTATTATTATTATTATTATTATTTTTGTATATTTTGATAACAATCGATAAAATGTGTGGTTGAAATGATAAAAATTGTGAATTTCATGAATTATATGATTGAAAATGAGTTTGAGAAAAAATACTGAATTTAAAAAATGAGAACCAAACCAGGACAAAATACAAATTGGACCATCTCATTCTCATTGCTTGAGAAAAATTATGACTGAAGTTGTTCACTTATTAAGGACATATTTTGCTTAGCTAAAAATCTAATTGTAGTAGATTTTGATAAAAATAAATAAAATATATGGTTGAAAATGAATTTGAAGAAAAAAATAGTTTTTGAAAAGGAAAATGATTGTTTTACATACATATTCTTTTACAAATTGTTGAGATTATAAAAAGAAAGTTGTTGTAAATGGTAAGCTTATTAGTGAATGATAATTGTACCACTATAGTCCTAGAAATTATTACCATATATATCCATATTCATTCTTTATAAATATATGGCTTTGGTTCTCATTATAATGAAGTTTTCTCCTTATACAGAGGAAATCCTTCTGTAAAAACTACCGACTCTAACATGGGACTGGGCCTCATGTGATTTAAATATTACAAAAAAAGGGCCCCACCTTGATCTGTGTAATCTGTATGTTTTACAAAATTTTTTTTTTTTAGTACATATTGAAGTGCTCCACTCTAATACATAAAAGTCTATCGACTTTTGTTCTCTCTTCTCGTAATACATTATCAGCACAATTTCTCTCCAAAATAATATGTATTTAATTGTACGCGGATGTAATAATTTCCTTGCCACAGTTAATGATTTTTTTATAGCTGTCATATTTTTTTTTTCTGTGCTTCCATAACATATCTCTTCCTCTAACCATAAATTTTTTCTCTCTTAAGATAAAAGGATGCACACAATTTCTGCATGCATAAAATATCTCTCTTCCTCTTACCCATAACTTTCTCTTTCTAAGAAAGTAACCACATGTAATTAATGATTGTCCATCATCAAATTAGACACATCCAATTTATTACATTGACATGCTGACCGAAGTGATGTGAATGAGATGGTTGCATTAGCTGCAAATTTTGTACGAATGCCACGACCCTCAGCCTGGAGATATAATTTATGAAAACTTGCAGGTACTTGTCTTTTATGTGTTTGGTGGTATAGGAGAAATATGTGTTTTGAGAGATTTTCTATGGTCTGAAATTTGGTAAGAAAATGTATTTATTCAACTGTTTTGTCTTAATTTTCCTTTCTTCTTGTATATTGTTCGATTAATTATTGTTCAATTAATTATCATGCTTATATTATAAAATATTATTGCACATGAAGTAGTACATTATTATTGATATTTTAGTCAGATTTTACTTGCTCCCGAAGAGCATAATTATGTAAAATCTAACATAAATTATGTTTTTTACTCCAGAAGAATAAATTCTTAAATAATTTTATTACAATAATATTTGATTGCTCCAGAAAAGCATGAATTATAATGTTCAATATTTCAGAAAAATATTGACATATTACTCTTGAAAAAACAATAATAAAATAAAATACTCTCTCGAAATAGTACATGTTTTGAAAAATGTGTCATTTTGAATTCATGTTTATCCTTAAAGGAAAACATATAAATAATGTCATGAGGATATTAATTAGTTTGGCTAGTTGAATGATATGTGATTATATAATATTTAATCATAT